>PVKU01010437.1:0-52284 GCA_004027475.1 Anoura caudifer | reverse complement strand
CCTCCCACCCACATTCCCCCCTTTAGTTCATGCCCATGTGTCATAAGTTCTTTAGCTTCTACATTTCCCACACTATTCTTGCCCTCCCCCTGTCTATTTTCTACCTACCATCTATGCTACTTGTTCTATGTACCTTGTCCCCCTCTCTCCTCTTCCCACTCCCCTATTGCTAACCCTCCATGTGATCTCCATTTCTGTGGTTCTGCTCCTGTTCTAGCTGTTTGCTTAGTTTGATTTTGTTTTAGGTGTGGTTGTTAATAACTGTGAGTTTGCTGTCTTTTTGCTGTCCTATTTTTTATCTTCTTTTTCTTAGATAAGTCTCTTTAACATTTCACATAATAAGGGCTTGGTGATGATGAACTCCTTTAACTTGACCTTATCTGAGAAGCACTTTATCTGCCCTTCCATTCTAAATGAAAACTTTGCTGGATAGAGCAATCATGGATGTAGGTCCTTGACTTTCATGACTTGGAATACTTCTTTCCAGCACCTTCTTGCCTGTAAGGGCTCCTTTGAGAAATCAGCTGACAGTCTGATGGGAAATCCTTTGTAGGTGACTGTCCCCTTTTCCCTTGCTGTGCCTAGAATTCTCTCCTTCATTTTAATCTTGGCTAATGCAATGATGATGTTCCTTGGTGTATTCCTCCTTGGATCCAACTACTTTGGGACTCTGAGCTTCCTGGACTTCCTGGAAGTCTATTTCCTTTGCCAGATTGGGGAAGTTCTCCTTTATTATTTGTTCAAGTAAGTTTTCCACTGGTTGCTCTTCCCTTCCCCTTCTGGTAGCCCTATGATTTGGGTCATTGGAATGTTTAAAGATGTCCTAGAGGTTCCTAAGCCTCTCCTCATTTTTTTGAATTCTTGTTTCTTCATTCTTTTCTGTTTTTTGTTTCTATCTTCCTTCTGGTCCACTCCATTGATTTGAGAAACAGTTGTCCTCCCATCACTATCGGTTCCCTGTGCATTTTCCTTCATTTCACTTACTGTAGCCTCCATTTGTTCATCTAATTTGAGACCAAAATCAACCAATTCTGTGAGCACCCTGATCACCAGGGCTTTGAACTGTGCATCTGATAGGTTGGCTATCTCTTGGTCACTTAGATGAATTGGCTCTGGGGCTTTGATCTGTTCTCCCATTTGAGCCATTTTTTTTGCAGGGGGTCGGTTGCAGTGGTTACATAGTGAGGGGCGGAGCCTTAGGTGTTCCCCAGGGCGGAGCAGCCCAGTTTCTGGGTTGTGACACTGTATGTGGGGGCAAGGTCTCTGTGTTTTTAAGTTTTATTTCTCGGCGCTGGGGCCCTGGGTTGCAAGTTCTGTATTGTTCCCTGTTTTCGCCTAGATTATCTGCACATGAATGTGGGACCACCTGTTCAGCCAGTCGCCTTGCATCTGGGGTCTGCTAGCAACCACTTATGCCCCTGAGGCCTGCTAGCCACAGCCTACAAGCCCTGGTCCACCAGCCACTACCTGCACACCTGGGTCTGCAACTCCGCTTCCTCCTGCTGCGACTCCGCCCCTCTTACCAGTCTGGATGAATGGTTGTTGGACCTCTGTACAGTTTAATTTGCTCTCAGTTCTAGCTGTTTTCTTGTTTCTAAATCCTTGTTGTCCTTAATTTTGGTTGTGCGAGGAGGCACAGTGTGTCCGTCTATGCCTCCATCTTGGCTGGAAGTTTTGTCTTGTTTCTTAACAGCTGTCTTAGTTCTCTGATGATTAACCCCTTTACCCAGATTGCCTTTACACCCACTCTGACGAAATTCCTGATGTGGCTTAGGAGCTGCTGAAAAGCATCCTGTCTCCTAACTACAACTCTCCCGTTGCTCCTTTCCTAACTGCCCCATAAGATTAAAAAGAAAACCTGCCTTCTCCAAGGGCACTCTTTATAAAACCTACCTCTATGTCTCTAATCAAGAAAGAGTACTTAAAACCTAAGACAACCCTGATAGCCCTTTGTGTGAGAAAATAGCTAAAATATTTTCTTCCAATGGTAGAAAACTCAATTCCAGTTTTGCATTATTTGATCCAGACAGTCCCTGCAACTACAGGGAGAGTCTCTCCCTAGAAATTGTCAAGTGACCTCTGGGCCTAAATTCAGTCTTCATTAATTTGCATCTCCTTCTGAGTGGACACAAACTAGACAGACTCTTTCCATTTGATTATTCCTAGGTATACTTTTGGATCTGTAAACTCACCCATCCATCCCTTGCATACGAAGCATGGTAGCGCTCACATAGTCCCATACACAGCCATATACTTCCACACAGTCACACACATGATTGCATACCCTAACACATGCAGTTATACAACCCCCAGAACAAAGAGGAGAGACAGGGGGCCGCCGAGAGATGGGAATGCTCTGGAAGAACAAATTGAGCAATGGGGTAAAACAGAGGATGGAGAAAACAGAGAATCCCAGGTTAGTAATCTGTACTTTGTTGCTCTTTCCCATGGATCACTTGAAGGTTTTGAATGACAGGGGCCTCTTCTTTAATGAGCCTGAAGGACCCCACCTTAAATTGCTTCCTGCCTCAGTTCATGGGCACTCTGCTGAGGTCTGTGACCTCCCCTGCCTTGGAGAATGTTTGAGGAATCAAAATGTTATCCTGATTTAACAGAACTACACTTCCAAAAGCAGTGCAGGAGACTTCAAGTAAAGGAGCTTGAAGGACTGTTAATGTTATATGGGGATTTAACCTTGTGATTTTTAGGCCATGTAGGTAATAATTAAAGGAGCAGCTTTCTGTTAAACAAATTATTATCAGGCTCATTCCAGCTGATGTGCCTTTCCTCATTACTTCACAGAAAGGTATCTAATACACTTCAGTATCCCTGACAACAAGGCCTAGCACTGAGCTGTGAATAAGTTGCTACCCACTAGTCATATGTGACTATTGAGCTCTTAAAAGTGACTAGTGTAGACTTCTGGTCAAGATGGAGGCATAGGTACACACACTGAGCCTCCTCGCACATCCAAAAGAAGGACAACAACAAATTTAAAAACAACTGGAACTGACAGAAAATCAAACTGTGTAGAAGTTCAACAACCAAGGAGTTAAAGAAGAAACATTCATCCAGATCAGTAGGAGGGGTAGAGATGGGCAGCTGGGCAGAGAGGACTCATGGCAAGGCAGCAGCTGGACAACCAAGGCAGGCAAGGCAGTGAGTGGCTGGTGGAGCAGGTGGTCACACATCTGAGCACAGATGAAATGGGAGGAACAACTGGAGAGCAAGACAGACCATGCAACCCAGGGCTCCAGTGCAGGGAAATAGAGCCTCAAACTTCTGACTGAACAAAACCTATGAAGGCTGAGGTAGTGGGAAAAACCCCCAGCCTGACAAGAAACTTTGTTGGAGAGACCCACAGGGTTCTAGAATGTACATAAAACCACCCACTCAGGAATCAGCACCAGAAGGCCCAATTTTGCTTCTGGGTAGCAGAAAAAGTGACTGAAAGCTGGCAGATTGCTGAGTAATCAGCATTGTTCCCTCTCAGATCCCTCCCCCACATACAGCACCACAACACAGCGACATAATACAGCAACATGGGTTGCCCCACCCTGCTAAACATTGAAGGCTCCACCCCTTACTATGTAACAGGCCCACTGAGACCAAAAAAATGGCCCAAAATGAGAGAACACATCAAAGCTCCAGAAACAATACAACCAAGTGAGGAAGAGATAGACAACATATCAGATACACAGTTCAAAACACTGGTAATCAGGATGCTCACAGAATTGGTTGAGTATGGTTGCAAAATAGAGGAAAAAGTGAAGGTTATGCAAAGTGAAATAAAGGAAAATGTACAGGGAACCAACCGGTGATAGGGAGGCAACCAGGACTCAAATCAATGCTTTGGAGCAGAATGAAGAAATAAACATTCAACCAGAACAGAATGAAGAAACAAGAATTCAAAAAAATGAGGAGAGGCTTAGGAACCTCTAGGACATCTTTAAACATCTAAATTATAGGGGTACCAGAAGGGGAAGAGGAAGAGCAACAAGTGGAAAACTTATTTGAACAAATAAAAAAGGAGAACTTCCCCAATCTGGCAAAGGAAATAGACTTCTAGGAAGTCCAGGAAGCCCAGAGAGTCCCAAAGAAGTGGGACCCAAGGAAGCACACACCAAGGCACATCATTATTTCATTACCCAAGATGAAAGATAAGAGAGGCATATATATAACTCTCATATTTCTATTGGACAGCACACCCTAGCACTTTGCTAGTCACATAATTGACATTCTATAAATGTTTGTTGAAGGACCAAAAAATCAAACAAAGAAAAAGGACCAGAACCTTAATGAAGGAACAAAGGAAAAGCTAGTTCAGCCCTGGGTTCTACCTCCTTCTGAGTCTCCAAGAGGAAGAACTTGTGCTGCTGGGACTCTTTACGTGACCGTTTGAAGCCCCATTACTAGCATTAAATGGATTTAATATTGTGGGGAAAAATATTCTTAAAAGAAAAGGCTGTATTCTATGGCTGTTGACTCCTCTGAGATAAAGTAATCTTTTTTGTGGGGATCAGCTCTGGTACTGAAAGCATAAATAAAACCTTTAGAAGTTGGGTATGATAGGGTTTATAAAACCATTGCATGGGATTTCATTAATCTTTTTGGACTAAGTAAGACACTCTCACCCCAGGGAACTTGCTGAAGCATTTGGAAAGAGGAAGTGTGAAGTTATTTAATGTCCCCTGATATTTCCAAATTACCAGGCATCACAGTTATGAGAAATAGGGGAAAATGGTGTTAAAAATATGTGTTTTTCATGACATTTAAGCAGAGTAAGAGTCCCCTTTCCTTTCAGAAGGTCTAAGTGTCTGGCATACAATAGAGCTTGGGACTTGATAAATGTTCCCTGAAACAATGAATGAATAGTATCAGAAAAGGAAGCAATAGAGTATAGTGGAACAAGTATAAGATTAACAGTTGGGGAAAATTTGGTTTGATTACTGGCTCTTCCTCATACTAGCTGAGTTAAACTCTCCAAGCCTCAATTTTTCATCTGTAAAATAGGCCTAATTTTCTATTTCATAAGTTCATAATGAGGATTTAGTAAGTTAATGCATGTAAAGCACTTATCTCTCTACCTGGCATACAGTAAACACTCAATAATTGGTAACTATTCAACCCAAGGAGAGTGAAGAAGTCTTCCCAAAGCAATGTTACACATCTTATCACCCAACTGACATCATTGTCTTTACATAATTGCTAGTGAGATACTTAGCTGTGAAAAGTGTGAGAGGCCTCAGTGTTGATCTCTTACAGATATCTGAGAAAAAAAAAAAACATGGTTTCAAGCAGTAACCAAGTCTGGAATAGAACTACAAGCCTACAGGCAAATTATCTGTCCATCCATCCATCCATCCATCCATCCATCCATCCATCCATGTTAAGCACTGTTCTATAAAATGGGGATATAACAATAGACAAAACAAAGATTCCAACTGTTAGGGAGACTTTTTCTAGTAAAACATATACAATACACAGATGATGTATCATACAATTATACACTTGAAACTTATACAATCCTATTAACGGATGTTACCCCAATAAATTTTTTAAAAATATTTATTTATTTATCTTAAGAGGGGAAGGGAAGGAGAGAGGGAGAGAAATATCAATGTGTGGTTGCCTCTTGTGCGTCCCCTGCCAGGAACTGGCCTGCAACCCAGGCATGTGCCCTGACTGGGAATCAAACCACAGTCCTTTGGTTCACAGGCCCATGCTCAGTCCACTGAGCTACACCAGCCAGGGCACCCCAATAAATTTAATAAAAAAAAGAAAATTGTTCCAATTATTTATATTCCCTGACTTGATTTGGAGGCCCCCCAAAATGTGCTACTTCAACATCTCTGTCACTCTCATACCTAGACACATTCAATTCAGTCCCTTCTTAGTCTCAAATCAATAAAAAGATTTAGAAGTTTCCTGCTCCACATCATATATTGGTCTTCACTGCCTTCCCTGCCTGCTACCCACAGAGAGATTACCCTAACATCCTCTAGGAAGCCAAAAGCATTACAGTGGATGTACCAATGCCTCAGAAGGTAAACAATATCCAGGGTATTACCACTGGAAAAGCACAGTATCTCATTTTCTCTACTGCCAGCTTTTCCCTAGGATGTTATCATAGTATAATGAAAAGTAGAATGGAATTTGGCATCAGGATTCAAATTCTAGTTCTGAAGTGTACTGTACAGCTTTAGGCAGACCATTTTAACTCTCTGAGCCTCCACTTATTCACTTGTGAATGGTTGTCTCCCTCACACAGTTATAAGAAATACCTAAAAGGCACAGTGCCTAGCACAGAGTTTGTACTTCAGAAGCATGAGTTCTCTTCTTCCCAAAGTCCTTCCAACCAAGTTGGGTGTTGCTTAGGAACAGTGTGAAAGCTATTCTTCATTGGATGAGGACTAAAAGCAATTGCCTCTTTGTAGAGGGTTCAAGCTGGCTAGTTTATTAACTGTATTGAGTAATATCAAGTTACTAACATAACTTGAAACTGGCAACAGTGGGAGTATATCCACTATGAAAATCGCAATACTACACATATAGGTTTTATTTCTTTAATTTTCTCTGGAGAGCCAGTTTGCCAGCATACAACTGCCTTAAACTTTACCATACAAGGACAACTCAGAGACAAAGAAAAGGCAATTACTTGTCATTTTGAAATAGAGACCTTTCTATAGGTTGATCAAAAACTATAATTTTATTAACCAATGTCACCCCCAAGAAATTTAATGGAATTTTTAAAAACTGCCAGGAAATGTAATTATCAGTACTTCTATAAAGAATACTTTGTGTGACATTTAAAAATTCTTATTGCCCTAAAAATATAAACATCAGCAACATAAGCCACCACAAGTATTGTCACAGGGTCAAGTATGTAGCAGGTGCTCAGTAAATATCTGTTAAATTTATAAAGCCAAGAAAAATTATTTGCCACTTTTCATGAAAGAAATACAACCAGAAGTTTGAGAAAAACACCCAGGAAGTAAAAATACATAATGAGTGTAGTCAATGTGTTTGGGGGCATATAGGATTATAATCAATGATGCTGATGAGTGGTATAGAAAATATATTTTATTTGAAATGCTGGCATTTCAGCATTTATGGCTAGTTAAGGTCAGTCACGTGAGCAAATTTGGTGCTTTCTAATGTGCCTCAATCATATAACCTCACTGTTGTCAAAAAGGGATAAAAAGAGACATAGTTGTCTTGGCTTTTCCACCCTGTTACAAACTGAAATAACAGCAGAAATATTTTGTTATGATTGCCATCATATATATATGAAATATATTTATTATATATAAATATAAAAATTTTGGTTTTAAAATTCTGTGTTTATCAATATTATGTCAGAGTCTTAACAACAAAATTCTAGCTCTTTTCAAAACTAGAAATAGAATAAAAGTATGTTAATATTCTTAAAATAATTTTGTAGCCATTTTAGAATTTAATACTTAGAATAATTGCATGAGGTAAATATCACTTTAATTAGTGGTACCAGTTATAGCTTTGGAGGATTGAACACAGAGATATTTTGCTGAATGCTATCCTTTTGGCCTGGTCTTATTTGCATAAGTCACTCCAGTCTGACTACCACCACTGAGTGCTAACCAGAGGTAAGGAACCTGAGCTCTGTTTACAAGGCCTTAGTTCTGATTTACAGAACTGGTGCCCACAATCCCGGGCCTCATACACCTAGGCCTCATTTCTACATTGTGCTGAGCCATTATCCTTACTCCCTGTCAATGCCATATAGTTCAGGGTATATAATGCTACCTAATCACTTATGTTCAAAATCAAATAAGCGGAATACCTTTATAAAATAAAAATAAAATACTGTGATTAACCAGTATTATCCCAATAAATATATTTTTCTTAAGTATTTTTATTGATTATGTTATTACAGTTTTCCCAATTTTCCCTCCTTATCTCCCCTCTGCCCTGCCCCCCCAACCCTCCAGCATTCCTCCCACTTAGTTCATGTCCATGGGTTGTACATTTAAGTTCTTTGAGTCCTCTGTTTCCTATACTATCTTGACCCCTCCCCATCTATTTTATGCCTGCCAATTATGCTTCCTCTTCCCTGTACCTCCCACCATTCCTCCCTTCCCCCTCCCCACTGAAAACCCTCTGTGTAATGTCCATTTCTCTGATTCTGTTCCTGTTCTGTTGTTTGCTTAGTTTTGTTTTCATTGTTTTTCTTTTCTTTTAGGTTCATTTGTTGACAGTTATGAGTTTGTTGCCATTTTACTATTCATGGTTTTTGATCTTCTATTTCTTAGATAAGTCCCTCTAACATTTCATATAAATAAGGGCTTGGTGATGATGAACTCCTTTAACTTGACCTTATCTGGGAAGCACTTTATCTGCCCTTCCATTCTAAATGAAAGCTTTGCTGGATAGAGCAATCTTGGATGTAGGTCCTTGCCTTTCATGACTTGGAATACCTCTTTCCAGCCCCTTATTGCCTTCAAGGTTTCTTTTGAGAAATCAGCTGATAGCCTTATGGGAACTCCTTTGTAGGTAACTATCTCCTTTCTTCTTGCTTCTTTTAAGATTCTTTCTTTATATTTAATCCTGGGTAATTTAATGATGATGTGCCTTGGTGTGTTCCTCTTTGGGTTAAAGTTCTTTGGGACTCTTTGGGCTTCCTGGACTTCGTAGAAATCTATTTCCTTTGCCAGATTGGGGAAGTTTTCCTTCATTATTTGTTCAAATATGTTTTCAATTTCTTGCTGCTGTTCTTCTACTTCTGGCACTCCTATAATTTGGATATTGGAACATTTCAGGTTGTTCCAGAGGTGGGTAAGATTCTCTTCCCTTTTTTGAATTCTTGTTTCTTCATTTTGTTCCGGATGTATGTTTATTTCTTCCTTTTGTTCCAAATCATTGCTTTGAGTCCTGGTTTCCTTCCTGTCACCATTGATTCTCTGAATATTTTGGTTTATTTCACTTTGGGTAGCCTTCATTTGTTCCGTCATTTTCCAACCAAGCTCAATCAGATCTGTGAGCATTTTGATTACCAGGGCTTTAAATTCTCCATCAGATAGGTTGGTGATCTCCTCCTCACTTGGTTCTCTTTCTGAGGTTTTGCTCTGTTCTTTCATTTGGGCCCTATTTTTTTGTCTCACAGCACCTGATAAGTTGTAAGGGGGTGGGGCCTTAGGTATCCACCCAGGCAGGGCAACCCTCTTTGCTTTACTCTGCTGCTGTCTATGGGGGAGGGGCCAGAGAGGGAACAATGCAGCCCACCTGCTCATCTCCACCACACTTTTCATCAGATTCTTGTGTGAGACTGGGAGTTTCTCCCACCTTAGCATCCACAGTAGTCCACAATTAGTTCTGAGTCTCCCTTTCACCTTCAGTCAGCCCTGCCCACGATGCCTGCAGCCTCAAGGCAGGCAGCCCCATCCCCAAGGTCTGCTGCCTTACCAGTCTGATTGTTCTGGTTGATTTTTTTCTTTAATTCCTTGGTTGTCAGAGTTCCATGCAGTTTGATTTTCTGGTGCTTTTGGTTGTTTATTTATTTTAGATTGGTTGTTATCCTCCTTCTGGTTGTGCAAGGAAGTGAAGGGTTTCTGCCTACGCCTCCATCTTGGCCAGAACTCACCAATAAATATATTTTTTAATCTTTCAAAAAAAGATGTGGAAATAAAATAAGCCTCAGGAGAAGAGAGCTTCAGGAGAGAGGCGAGAACACAAGCCAGAATGGTGGGGAGAAAGAAGTTCAGAAAGAACAAATAGGCTCAAGGCAAGTGAAACAGTGGAGCACAGAATCCAAAAGAAGAGGTCCATGGCAGGGTACAGAAGGAGTAGGTGGGGGAAATTAACAGATAGAACAAGGTCCTGAAAAGGTAACAGGAATATAAATTAGAGAGCTATACTTTTTCTGGAAATTTATAATTTAATTTGTTTAGTAATCTTATTTATAAAGTCATCATAATTATTTTATTAAATCACTGCATTTTAACAACTCTGTTGATATTTAATTTATGTATGACAAAATTCACCCTTTTAAAATGCATGGTTTAAGGGATGTTAACATATTTATAGACTTGTGCAACTATTACCCCAGTCTAATTTTAGAAGATGTCAGTTATCCAAAAAAAAAAAAAAAAAAACTTGTGTCATATGTACTCAATCCCTATTCCCATACCCAGCCCCAGACAACCACCAATTGCTTTGCCTCTACAGATTTTTTAAACATTTCATATAAACATAATCATAAACATGTAGCCTTATGTGTCTGGCTTCTTTCATTGAGCATAATGTGCTAGAGGTTTGTTCATATGATGGCATGTAAAAGTGCTCTATTTTTTTCATTGCTGAAAAATATTCCATTATTTGAATATACTATGTTTTTTTTATCCATTCATCATTTGATGAACATTTAGGATATCTGTTTTGGAACTAATGTAAATAAGGATTTATGAACACATTCATGTAGAAATTTTGGTATAGACATATGTTTTCATTTGGGTAAATAGGTATCTAGAAGTGGAATTGCTGAGTTATATAGTAATTCTATATTTAACATTTTGTGGAACTGCCAAGCTGTTTTCTAAAAAACTGCACCATTTTACATTTCCAATACTAATGTATGAGAGAGTTCCAATTTCTTTACATCCTCACTAACACTAGTGAGTGAAAAATGTTACCTCATTGTGGTTTTGATTTTCATTTCCCTAATGACTAATAATGTTGAGTATCTATTCATGTGCTTATTGGCCATTTGTATATGTTGTTTGGAAAAATATTTATTCAAATTCTTATTCTGTTGTTAATGAGTAATTTGTCTTTCTAGTATTGAGTTGTGACAGGTCTTTTTATATTCTGAATGCAAGTACTTTATAAGATATATTATTTATAGGTATATTCTCCCAGAGTTTGGGATAACATTTAACTTTCATAATAGTATCTTTTAAAGTGAAAAATTTTTAATTTTTACTAAATCCAGTTTATCATTGTTTCTTTTATTGCTTGTGTTTTGGTGTCAGGTCTAAAATTTTTAGTGTAACCCAAGATTGTGAAGATTTACTCCTATGTTTTCTTCAAAGAGTTTTATAGTTTAAGCTCTTATACTTAGGCCTATTGTACATTTTGAGTTAATTCTTTGTGTATGTTGTAAGGTTCAGGACCAAATTAATTGCTTGCATGTGGATGTCCTATTGGCTACACACCATCTGGCTTAACACCAATTATAGTCAATCCTCTTGGCTAGACATCATTTCCTTCCCTCTGAGCCTTCTTGGCAATTTTGTCAAAAATCAATTGATCATAAACGTAATGATTTATTTCTGGGATCCAAGTGATCTCCATTTATGTGTGTCTATCCTTAGGCTAGTATCATACTGACTTGAGTACTATAGCTTTGTAGTAAATTTTGAAATGGGAAAGTATACATCTTCCAAGTTTAATCCTTTTCAAGATTGTTTTTGGATATTCTGGGTCC
This sequence comes from Anoura caudifer, assembly GCA_004027475.1. NCBI lineage: Eukaryota > Metazoa > Chordata > Mammalia > Chiroptera > Phyllostomidae > Anoura > Anoura caudifer. The sequence continues at coordinate 40,823 of PVKU01010437.1, read as the reverse complement.
CTCATATTTCCACATGAAATTTTGATCACTTGTCATTTTCTTCCCCCAAAAAAGGCATCTGAAATTTTGATAGGGATTGCATTGAATCTGTAGACAAATTTGGGAAGTATTGCCATCTTAACAATAGTCTTCTAATTCATGAACATGAGATGTTTATTTGGGTTTTATTTTATTTCCTTCACTAATGTTTTGTAGTTTTCAGAGTATAAGTATTGTACTTGTTTATCAAATACATTCCTAATTATTTTATTTTTTAGTACTAGTGTGAATGGAAATTTTTTTAAATTTCATTTTGAGATTCTTCATTGTTACTGTAAAGGAATACAATTACCTTAAAATGTTAATGTATTCTGAAATCATGATGAACTAATTGATTAGTTCTATCAGTTTTTTAGTGGATTCCTTAAGGTTTTCTATATATAAGGTCGTGTCATCTACAAATAAAGACAGATTTACCTTCTCTTGTCTAGTCACCCTGACTAGAACCTGCAGTACAACGCTGAATAAAATTGGTAAAGACAGACATCCTTGTTTTGTTCCCATTTTAAAGAGAAAGCATAGATAAGACAGAAAACTGTACAAGAACAACAATTACAATAAAATTTTTAAAAAGAGAGAAAGCATTCAGTCTTTCTCTATTTAATACAATATTATCTATAGGGCTTTCATAGATGCCCTTTATCAGCTTGAGGCATTCCTTTCTCTTCCCATTTTGTTGACGATTTTTTAAATTGTGAATGAGTTGACTTTTGTTAAATGCTTTCTCTACATTTATTGAGTTGATCAGGTTCTATTTGTACTTTATTCTACTAATGCAATGTTTACATTGATTGATTTTTGAATGTTAATTCAGCCTTGCATACCTAGGATAAATCTTGGTCAATTTGCAAGTATTTTGTTCTGGATTTTTACATATATATTTATGAGGGATATAGGTTGCTAGTTTGCTTTTTTTATATCTTTGGCTTTGATATCAAGGCAATCATTACAGATTGAATTGAAATTTGTTCCTTCCTCTATTTTGGAGAAGAGTTTGTGAAGGATTGATATTGTGTTAACTCTTCTTCATTTTTAACTATATTTTATTGATTATGCTATTATAGTTGTCCCATTTTTTTCTCCCCCTTTTTCCTCTCTGTCCTGCACCCTGCCCTCCCACCAGCATTCCTCCACCTTAGTTCATATCCATGGGTCATACATAAGAGTTCTCTGGCTTCTCCATTTCCTATACTATTCTTAACATCCTCCCCCTGTCTATTTTGTACCTACCATTCATGCTTCTTATTCCCTGTACCTTTTACCCCTATTCTCTCTCCTCCCCCCTCTAATAACACTCTAAGTGATCTCCATTTCTGTGATTCTGTTCCTGTTCTACTTGTTTACTTAGTTTTTTTTTTTTTTAGTTTCAGTTGTTGATAGTTGTGAGTTTCTTGTCATTTTAATGTTCATAGTTTTTGATATTTCTTTCTCTTAGACAAGTCCCTTTAACATTTCATATAATAAGGGCTTGGTGATGATGAACTCCTTTAACTTGACCTTATCTGGGAAGCACTTCATCTGCCCTTCCATTCTAAATGATAGCTTTGCTGGATAGAGCAATCTTGGATGGAGGTCCTTGACTTTCATGACTTGGAATACTTTTTTCCAGCCCCTTCTTGCCTGTAAGGTTTCTTTTTAGAAATCAACTGACAGTCTGATGGGAACTCCTTTGTAGGTAACGCTCATTTTCTCTTGCTGCTTTTAAGATTCTCTTTAATATCGAGTAACTTAATGATGATGTGCCTTGGTGTGTTTCTCCTTGGATCCAACTTCTTTGGGATTCTCCAAGTGTCATGGACTTGCACATCTAGTTCTTTCACCAGATGAGGAAAGTTTTCCTTAATTTGTTCAAATAAGTTTTCAATTTCTTGCTCCTCTTCTCCATCTGACACCCCCATGATTCTGATGTCGGATTGTTTAAAGTGGTCCTGGAGGTTCCTAAGCTTGTCCTCATTTTTTAAAACATTTTTTAATTGTTGCTCAAGTACAGTTTTCTGCCTTTCCCCCCAAAATCTCCCCACCACTCCAGCCTTCCCCACCTCCCTCCCCTGTTTTCACCCCCCCTTGTTATTGTCCATGTGTCCTTTACAATTGTTCCTGCAAACCTTTCACCCTTTTCCCCCATAATCCCTTCTCCTCTCCCCTCTGGTGACTGTCATGTTTTTGAATTCTTGTTTCTTCGTTCCATTCCAGTTGGATGTTTATTTCTTTCTTTGTGTTCCAAATCCTTGGTTTGAGTCCCAGTTTCCCTCCCTTCAGTGTAGGTTTCCTGTATATTTTCCTTTATTTCACTTTGTATAGCCTTCATTTTTTCCTTTATTTTGTGACTATACTCAATCAATTTTTGTGAGCATCCTGATTACTAGTGTTTTGAACTCTGCATCTGATAGGTTGTCTATCTCCTCATTGCTTAGTTCTTTTTCTGGAGTTTTGATCTAGTCTTTCATTTGGGCCATATATATATTTGTCTCAGAGGGCCTGTTACATAGTAAGGGGCAGAGCCTTAGGTATTCACCAGGGTAGGGCAACCCACTTTGCTGTGTTGTGGCACTGTGTATGGGGGAGCAGTCTGAGACAGAACAATGCCACTTGCTCAGCTCTTGGCTGACTTTCAGTCACTTCCCCTGCTACCTAGAAGCAAATTGGGCCCTTCTGGTGCTGATTCCCAGGTGGGTGGGTTTTGTATGTTCTAGGACCCTGTGGGTCTCTCCAACAAACTCTCATGTGAGGCTGGGAGTTTCTCCCACCACCACAATTCCCACAGGTTTTAACAGCCTGATGTTTGGAGGCTTTATTTCCCTGCAATGGAACCCTGGGTTGTGCTATCTGTCTCACTCCCCAGTTGTTCCTTCCAGTTTATCTGCATGCAAATGTGGGACCACCCCATCCACCAACTGCCACCATGGTGCACTTCCTCTCTGCCCTGGCTGCCCATCTCCTCCTCTCCTACCATTCTAAATGAATATTTCTTCTTTAACTCTTTGGTTGTCTTAGGAGTTTAATTTCATAGAGTTCAATTTTCTGGCAATTCTGCTTATTTTTTGTTTTTAAATTTGTTGTTACCCTTCTTTTAGTTGTATAAGGAGGGAAAGTATATCTACCTATGCCTCCATCTTGGCCAGAAGTAGTTTTGGCAATTTTTATTTTTCCAACAGTGCGTCCATTTTGTCTATCATGTAATTTGTTGGCATATAGCTGTTCACAGTTTTCCCTTACACTTTATTTACTATTTACTTTTCTATAAGTTCATTAGTAATGTTCCTTCATCATTCTTGATATAAGTAATCTCAGGCTTCTTTTTAAAATCAGTAGATTTAAAGCTTTGTCCATTGTTACGGGCTTAATTGTGTCCAACCAAAATCCGTATGTTGAAGTCCTAACTCCCAGTGCCTCAGAATGTGACCGAATTTGGAGATTAGGCCTTTAAAGAGGTAATTAAGAGTGGAGTCTAATCCAAACTAATTGTTGCCCTTATAATAACAGGGAATTTGGATACAAAAGAGACAATAGGCATATGCAAGTACACAGAAGACCATGTGAGAACACAGTAATTAGGAGGTCATCTGAAAGCCAAAGAGAGAAGTCTCAGGAGAAACCAAGCCTGTTGACTCCTTGATCTTTGCCTTCTAGCCTTCAGAACTGTGAGAAAATAAATTTCTGTTGTTTATGCTGCCTAGCACATGCTATTTTGTTACGGAAGCCCTGGCAAACTAATATGTGTTTTTTAAAAAATCTTTTCAAGAAACCGACTATTTTGGTCTTACTAATTTCTTGTTGTGTTTCTGTTTTTTATTTTACTTATTTCTACTCTAAACTTTACAATTTCTTTCCTTATGCTTGCTTTGCATTTCCTTTGTGCTTAATTCCTAGTTTCTAAAGACTCATAGACACAGAGTGGACTGGTAGTGGCCTAAAAGGAGGGATTGTATGAAAAAGCTGAAGAGATTAAGAATTACAAATTTGTAGTTACAAAACAGTCACAGGGATGTAAAGTACAGGATATGGAATATAGTCTGTAATATTATAGTAACTATGTATGGTGCCAAGTGGGTGCTGGAAATATTGGGGGGGGACACTTTGTAAACTGTGTGATTGTCTAACCACTATGCTGTACACCTGAACTTAATACAAAATAACACTGAATGTAAACTGTAATTGAAAAATAAAGAAAAAGAAAAAATTCCTAATTTCTAAAGGTGGAAGTTTAGGCTATTGATTTTGAGATTTTTCTTTCTAACATAGGCATTTATAGCTCTCAGTTTCCTTCTAACTACAGTTTTAGCTGCATCCCATAAACTCTGATATGCTGTGCTTTTGTTTCCACTCATTTCAAAGTCTTTTAATTATTTATTTTTAATTTGAAATTGTAAAATATTTTTTATTTTTTTAATTATTGTTCAGTTACAGTTGTCCCTATTTCCCATTACTCTCCCCTGCTCTACCCACACCCCACCTCCTACATTCAATCTTCCCCACCCAGTGTCTCTGTCCATGGGTCCTTCATACATGTTCCTTGACTTGACCCTTCCCTTCTATTATTTATTCATTTTTCATCACCATTTATCCCCTCTATATCCTCTTACCACCTCCACCAACCCCTCCCCCCACAACCACCAAACTGTAGTCTGTGCCCATGAGTTACTTCTCTTTTTTTTTTGCTCAATCACTTCACCCACTTGATTCCCCCCTCCACCCAGAGCTGTCACTCTGCTCTTTGTCTGTCCATCTCTATATTGCTTGTGAGTTCAGTTTGTTTATTAGATTACATATATGAGTGAAATCATATGGTATGTGTCTTTCTCTGATCTGACTGCCTTATTTCACTAATTTCTCCTGTGATTTACCCTTTGACTCACTGGTTATTTAGGAGGGTATTGTTTAATTTACATGTATTTTTGAATTTTCCAATTTTTCATCTGCTGTTGGTTCCTAATTTAATTCAATTGTAGTCTGTGAGTGAACTTTGCATGCTTTCTATTTTTTAAAGGATTGTTGAGACTTGATTTATAGCCTAACATATAATCAATTTGGTAAAATGTTCCATATACACGTAAGAATGTGTACTCTGCTGTTAGGTGGAATTGTCTACAAATGTCTCTTAGGTCTAGTTGGTTTATCTACTTATTCAAGTCCTCTATTTCCTTGTTGATTTTCTAATTATTTTACCCATTATTGAAACCAAGATATTAAAGCCTCTAACTATTTTTGTCTATTTCTCAATTCTGTTGATTTTTGCTTCATGTATTTTTGGGCCCTGCTGTTAAGTGCATTAATGTCTCTTATAATTGTTATATCTTCCTGATGAACTCACCTTTTTATAAGTGTAAAATATCCCTTTTTATCTCTAGTAACTTTGTCTTAATGTCTATTTTGTCTGTTATTAGTGTAGCTACTGCTTTCTTCTGGTTGTAGTTTCCATTATATATATTCCATCAATTTACTATTAACATATTTGTATTTTTGAGTTGAAGATATATTTCTTTCAGACACCATATAGTTAGATCTCAGGTTTTTTTGCAGTGTGAAAATCTATGCCCTTTCATTGGATTATTTAGTTCATTCACATTTAACATTATTACTAATATAGTTGAATTAACATCTGCCATTTTGCTATTTGTTTTCCATATTTCACATTACATGTCTTTCTATTTCTCTGTTGTTTCCTTATTTCTTTAATTTGTGGTAAATGGATAATTTCTAATGTATCATTTTAATTCCTTTTTTTAATTTTCAACTCTATTTTAAAATTTTCTTATTTGTTGCTCTAGGAGTTATATATGCACCATAATTTGTCAATCTATATCAATTTTATATTAACTTAATTCCAGTAAGACATAACATATTTGGTCCACTAGAGCTCCATTCCATCCCTCCTCCTTTGTATTATTAATGTCATACATATTACATCTATATATATTACAAGCCCAACAATACAGCATTCTAATTGTTGCTTTAAGTAATCATGTGCTTTATGAATGAACTAAGAAAAGTAAAAACTATAGTTTTTTAATTAGTATTTATTTATTGACATTATTATCATTGATCATGTTATTTACCATTTATGATACTCTTTGTTCTTCCTGTGGATCTGAGGTACTGCTAAATGTCACTTTCTTGCTCCACTATCACTTCCTTCCCTCCCACCTACTCTGTGCTGTCATTGTTAAGTATATCTCCATATGCTACAGGTCCAAAAATTCAATTATACAGATATTTTGTACTATTTTAAAAAATCAATTAAAATTAACTTGTTTATATTAAATTTCTTTAAAGAAATTGGTGAGTGTCTACAGCAGAGCTTTTGCTCTTTTGAGGTCTTAAATTGTTTCAGTTGAAAAATAAATTAGAGGCAAAAAAATGGCCCAAATGAAAGAACAGATCAAAGCTCCAGGAAAAATACAACTAAGCAATGAAGGGATAGCCAACCTATCAGATGCACAGTTCAAAATACTGGTAATCAAGATGTGCACAGAATTGGTTCAATATGACTGCAAATTAGAGGAAAAATGAAGGCTATGAAAAGTGAAATAAAGGAAAATGTACAGGGAACCAACAGTGATGGGAAGGAAACTGGGACTCCAACCAACAGTCTGGGACAGAAAGAAGAAAGAAACATTTAACCAGGACAGAATGAATAAACAAGAATTAAAAAATAAATAAAATGAGGAGAGGCTTAGGAACCCCTGGGACAACATTAAATGTTCCAACATTCAAATCATAGGGGTTCCAGAAGGAGAAGAGGAAGAGCAAGAAATTGAAAACTTATTTGAACAAATAATGAAGGAGAACTTCTCCAATCTGGCAAAGGAAATAGACTTCCAGGAAGTCCAGAAAGCTCAGTGAGTCCAAAAGAAATTGGACCCAAGGAAGAACACACCAAGGCACATCATAATTACATTACCCAAGATTAAAGAGGAGGAGAGAATCTTAAAAGCAGCAGGAGAAAAGGAGGCAGTTACCTACAAAGGAGTTCCCATCAGACTGTCAGCTGATTTCTCAGAAGAGACCTTACAGGCAAGAAGGGGCTGGAAAGAGGTATTCCAAGTCATGAAAGGCAAGGACCTACATCCAACATTACTCTATCCAGCAAAGCTATCATTTAGAATAGAAGGGCAGATAACATGCTTCTGAGATAAGTTCAAGTTAAAGGAGTTCATCATCCCCATGCCCTTATAATATGAAATGTGAAAGAGACTTATCTAAGAAAAAGAAGATAAAAAATATGAATAGTAAAATTACAACAAACTCACAGCTATTAATAACTGAACCTAAAAAGACAAAACAAAAAGAGAAACTAAGGAAACAACCAGAACAGAAACAGAATCACAGAAATGGAGATCACATGGAGGGTTATCAGTGAGGGAGTGAGAGGGAGAGATGGGGGAAAAGGTACAGTGAATAAGTAGGATAAATGGTAAGTAGAAAATAGGGGGAGGTTAAGAATAGCATAGGAAATGTAGAAGCCAAAAAACTGGTATGTATGACCCATGGACACGAACTAAAGGAGGGAAATATGGATGGGAGGGGGTGTGCAGGGCACAGGGGAATAAGAGAGGGGAGAAATGGGACAACTGTAATAGCATTATCAATAACATATATTAAATTTTTTTAAAGCAAGAAAAATAAAAAAGAAATTAAAGAAACAAAGAGAATAAATATGTAATTATATTCTCTTTTATAGTTACATAATTATCTTTACCAGAAAGCACTCTGTTTTTCTCATGTAGATTTGAATTACTGTATGGTGTCCCTTCCTTTCTGCCTAAACAACTTCCTTTAATATTTCTTTTAAGGGAAGTCTGTTTTCAATAAATTCTCTCTATCTTTGTTTACCGGGGAATATTTCTATTTTGCCTATATCTTTAAAAGAGTTTTGCTGGATATAAGATCCTTGTTGGGTATTTTTTTCCTTTCAGTGCTTTCAATATGGCATCCCTCTGCCTTCTGGCCTACATTTTTCTTTTTCTTTTTTTAAAAATATATTTTATTGATTATGCTATTACAGTTGTCCCACTTTCCCCCCTTTATTCCCCTCCACTCTGCACACCCCTCCCCCCACATTCCCCCCTTTAGTTCATGTCCATGTGTCATAAGTTCTTTAGCTTCTACATTTCCCACACTATTCTTGCCCTCCCCCTGTCTATTTTCTACCCACCATCTATGCTACTTGTTCTATGTACCTTGTCCCCCTCTCTCCTCTTCCCACTCCCCTATTGCTAACCCTCCATGTGATCTCCATTTCTGTGTTTCTGTTCCTGTTGTAGCTGTTTGCTTAGTTTGCTTTTGTTTTCGGTGTGGTTGTTAATAATTGTGAGTTTGCCATCATTTTACTGTACGTATTTTTTATCTTCTTTTTCTTAGGTAAGTTCCTTTAACATTTCATACAATAAGGGCTTGGTGATGATGAACTCCTTTAATTTGACCTTATCTGAGAAGCAGTTTATCTGCCGTTCCATTCTAAATGATAGCTTTACTGGATAGAGCAATCTTGGATGTAGGTCCTTGCCTTTCATGACTTGGAATACTTTCCAGCCCCTTCTTGCCTGGAAGGTCTCTTGAGAAATCAGCTGACAGTCTGATGGGAACTCCATTGTAGTTAACTGCCTCCTTTTTCTGTTACTGCTTCTAGGATTCTCTCCTTCATTTTAATCTTAGCTAATGTAATGATGATGTGCCTTGGTGTGTTCCTCCTTGGGTCCAGCTTCTTTGGGCTCCCTGAGCTTCCTGGACTTCCTGGAAGTCTATTTCCTTTGCCAGATTGGGGAAGTTCTCCTTTATTATTTGTTCAAATAAGTTTTCCACTTGTTGCTCTTCCTCTTCTCCTTCTGGTACCCCTATAATTCAGATGTTGGGATGTTTAAAGATGTCCTGGAGGTTCCTAAGCCTCTCTACATTTTTTTTTTAATTCTTGTTTCTTCATTCTTTTCTGTTTAGTTGTTTCTTTCTTCCTTCTGGTCCACACCGTTGATTTGAGTGCCAGTTTCCTTCCCATCACTATTGGTTCCCTGTACATTTTCCTTTATTTCACTTAGAGTAGCCTTCATATTTTCATCTAATTTGCGACCAAATTCAAGCAATTCTGTGAGCATCCTGAATACCACTGTTTTGAAGTATGCATCTGATAGGTTGGCTACCTCTTCATCGCTTAGTTGTATTTTTTCTGGAGCTTTGATCTGATCTTTTGTTTAGGCCATTTTTTTTTGTCTTGATGCACCTGTTACATATGAGGGGCAGGGCCTTAGGTATTCACCAGGGTGTGGTAACTCATGTCACTGCATTGTGACACTGTATGTTGGGAATAGGTCTGAGAGCGAACACTTGCACTTGCTCTGCTCTCTCAGATTTCAGTCACTTCCCCCACTACCCACAAGCAAAATGGGCCCTTCTGGTGCTGATTCCCATGTGGGTGAGTTTGTGTATGTTCTAGGACCCTGTGGGTCTCTCCAGCAAACTCTCCTGTGGGGCTGGGAGTTTCTCTCAGCACCTCAACCCCTACAGGTGTTTTCAATCAGTGGTTTGAGGCTTTATTTTCTGGCTCTGGGTCCCTGGGTTTTAGGGTCTGTCCTGCTACCCAGTTTTGCCTGTTTTTTCTGCACATGAATGTGGGACCACCGGATCTGCCCGCCACCTTGCATGCTGCACCTGTTCCACAATCTGCAGACTCGCTGGGTTCGCCAACCACCACCCTTGTGTGCCCATGTCTACCAGCTACTGCCCTGCTGTGAATCCTCTCCACCCTAGCTGCCCGACTCTGCCCCTCCTACCAGTCTGGATGAATGTATCTTTAACTCTTTGGTTGTCGGACTTCCATACAGTTCAATTTTCTGTCAGTTCTGTATTTTTTTTTTTTAATTCTTGTCCTTTTTTTTGGTGGTACGAGGAGGCACAGTGTGTCTACCTATGCCCCATCTTGGCCAGAAGTCCCATTTATCTAATGTGAAGTCAGCTATTTCTCTTATTGAGTTTCACTTATATATGATGACTCATTTTTTTTTCTCCTGTTGCTCCCATAATTTTCCTTTTGGCTTTTAACATTTTCACTATAATATGAGTACGTGTATATCTTGGAGGTTTCAGCAGGTGTAAATTAACATTTTTCATCATGTTTTGGAAGTTTTTCCTCATTATATCTTCATTTTCTTTTCTATCCCATTCACTCTCTCCTCTCCTTCTGGTACTCCCATTATGTGTATGTTGGTGTAGTTAATAATGTCACACACATTTCTGTTCATTTTATTTTTCTCCCATTCTTCAAAATGTATAATATGTATTTATCTTCAAGTCTGCTAATTCTTTGTTCATCCAACCTAATTCCACTGTTGAGCCCTTCTAGTAAATTTTTCATTTCCATTATTCTACTTTCCAACTCCATAATATTCATCATTTTATTTTTATATAATTTCTAAACCTTCACTGATATTATTTCTTTAATGATACATTGTTATTATATCTTCCTTTCATCATTTGTAAAACTGGCTTATTTAGTGCTTTGAACATATTTATAACAGCTATTTTGAAGTGTTTGTGTTTACCTGCTAAATACATCATGTGGCCCTCATCAAAGATAGTCTCCCAGGCTTGTTTTTTACCCTTTACAATGATCAAACTATTCTGTTTCTTTGCATGAGCTGAAATTTTTGTTGAAAGCAGAGCATTCTACATAATACATTGTAGCAACTCTAGATTCTGATTACTTCCACCATCACTACAACCACCATGAGCCTTGCTGTCTGGTTGCCTGCCTGAATTAATTTCTGTGAAGGCTAATTTTTCTGCATTGTGCAATTTCTGTTCTTACTGCTTAGTTTTTCCTCACTGTATTTTTTAAAAGTACCTCAGAGTTGCTCCTGGGTTGGGATAACAATGTTCAGATAATGACTGGTCAAAAGTTGTGCTTATGCCCCTTGAGCCAGTAACGCTTCAGAACTTGATTATGGATCTCTGTGCAACTTAGGAAATGCTTTTATGTGAGCGCCATGTTCAGGCAGTGGTTAGTAGCTCTCAACTGCCCACTCTGGTTGCTTTTCAGTGAATGCAATGTAGCATATATGCAGAGCCTTCCTGAACCTCGGGTGTAAGTATGTTCCTAACGAGGCTCCTTTTTTTGGTTGTCTCTGGTTCTATTACATTTCTAGCTGGTCTGCCATTTCACATATTGCTCCTTGTTTAATGGAACTATCAGCCTCCTACTAGTTTCTCAATACAAAGATCTCTATTGTTTTTGACAACACCTTTAGGAATGAGTTGCCTCATGCTCTGTTCTAAATAAGTCAGCTGCTGATCCTCTAGTCTTACCTAACCCCTTTAATGGAATTCCTGTACTAATTTATGGAAGTAAGGGTGTGGTGATGGCCAGATTCTCCCTGAGTGATACCTCTACCCTACCAGCAGGAGCTGGAAGGTGGGGATGGGAGTCCCCCACCTTCTTGGTATAATCCGCCTTGTATGAAATCTCCACCCTACAAGCAGGACCTGGAAAAGTTTGGTAGCCTGTGGTCTTCTGAGCTTGCTTCTCCTGGCAGTGAACATCTGCCCCACACATGGAAACAGGGGTGGGGGTAGTCTTCTTTTCCATGGCAGTCCAAAATAGAGCTTCCACAACATGAAGGTAAGAGTGTAGGAAGTGAGATGCCTTTCCTCCTCCTAATCCACCAGGGTGAAACCACAGCCCTATAACTGGGGGCTGGTAATAAGGGAGCCCAGTGTTCTGGGTTATACTTGACCACAGTAATGCACCTAAAGCATGGAGCTGGGTGGTGGACAGGTCACATCTAGACTTCCATTGTTTTTATTGATACTTGGTAGATTTCCTTGAAAATGCTTCTGAACATATCAAATCCCCTAGGTCAGTATCCAGAAACTTTAAATGATTGTTTTTGATAACTTTCACCATTAAGTGGTTACGTCCCTGGGAAGAATTGGTCAAGCTCTTCACACAACCTTTCTGGAAGTTGTGTTCCAAAGCTACTAATTTTTTCTCTAACTTTAAACTTTTAATGAAATATGTATACATTTTTAAATTGTTGTTCAAGTATAGTTGTCTCATGATTAAGCTTTTCTTGACCTCTTGAAAACAATTCATTTTCAAATTTGCAGATGGCTTGAGTCCAGTTACCAATGGTTTAATTTCTACACTGTAGTCTTCATGCCCTCAACAAGAAAGAGAATACTTCACAAGTTTATTAAGTGTATGTTCATGTGAGCAGCCACACTCAAGTTAATTTTGTGTCTAATACATACTGGCCCTTCATTTTTCTAGCAGAAGGTGGGTATGAGTTATTTTTCCATAACCAAATCTTCTTGATACCTGAACTTTATTCTTCAAGCATCAGACACTTCATTGTAACCATTTTGAGGTACTCACTCTGAAATGTCTCCTAAATAACTTAGGCAAAAGGCAGGTGACCCTAACTATTGTACTTGAAACAAAGAATAAAAGATTGCTTTAAAAGGGGCCATTTGCAATATCTGAAAAATATCACAAACCCTATCGATTATAGGGAGGTATCAGACATGTTAATAGAGACTGTAAAGGGTAGATTTCATCCTGCCAAAGAACCCAAATATCAAAATAGTACATGGTTACCTCACTTACATTTCAGAGAACAGTCTAGCAAACAGATATCAGCCTTCCAAGTGAAATGGACTGGCCTAAAAATCCACTCTGAAATAGCACTGTCATATCCCTAAACCTTCTCCATCCCCAAACAAAGGAATAATCAATGCCTCCTCTTGACATTTAAGGTCCACCAAAAACTGGCCCCAACCTAACTTTCCTATCTCGATCTCTACTGTTCCTCAATTTGTAACTTTCTTCAACTGCATCATTTTACCTTTCTTCTACCCCAGTGTGTTTCCTGTCATCTGAGCCCTTCTTAAATGTCACTGGTACCTTGAGGCTTTACCTTGTCTAAAGTAGACTCTCTCACTTCTTTAGAGTCCTGCAATTTCTTACCTTTCACTTCTCTAATAATTCTTATCATGGTCTTCCTTGTGTTTTGATATAATTATTTAAATATCTACCTTATTACTGCCACTGCCACCCTTCCCCTCTTGAAAGAAAGAGGGAGAGTGAGAGACACACACAGGATCACACACTTGGACAGCACAGCCTTTACCACATTAAAAAAAATTTCTTGTGGTACTTATCACAATGTTTAACACATAGGAGGAGTTTAAGTAATATTTGCAAAATGAATTGCTAAAACATTTGGCTATCAGTATGGATATTTTACTTTAGATCCATACCTCATACCATACACTTCAATAAATTCCAGATGGGTCCAAGAATTAAACACAAAAAAGAAAAAATACCCTGGGGGAGTGGAGAGGACAGAATCACATATTTGTCCCAGCTGTGGAGGAGTGGTAAATTTCTGAATATTGAAAAATGAAAGAAACATCAGAGACAGGATGGATGGATTTGAATATATAAATGTGAAAAAGAACACTTTTGCATAGTGAAATATAATAAAGCACATACAAAATGAAAGCAACAAAATTGGAAAAATATGTAACAAACAAATGATAAGATTAGACTATCCAAAATATAAGGGATAGATAAAAATACAGAAAGTCAGTTGATTTTTCTTGGTAAATGCTCAAAGAAAATGAATAAAGAAACAGATGGCAAACTATGATATTAAGAAATGTAAAGCCTCATTAAATAAATAGATAAATAAATAACAATTAAAACAAATGGATAGTATACTTACATGCCCATTACACTGGCAAAAATATTTACAATTATAACATTCAGTGTTGCAGGGCTATGAGAAAATGGGTATGCTTATACAATTTAATCCTTTGAGAGTACAATTGGGCAACATGTAACAACAGCTACAAACCAAGCTCATACCTTTTGACCTGGTTATTATACTTTTGGAAAGATTCAAGAAAGCAATAACTCTATAAACAGAAAAAAATACAATTTGTACAGAAATCATTTACTGGCCCCAACCTAACTTTGAAAAATTTAAGCGAACTTAAATTTCCAATAATAATAATAATAATAATAATAATAATAATAATAATAATAAAATGGCTAAGCAAAATCTGGCATATCAATATTACAGAATACCAAAATCTCATATTTTTGGGTGGAAGGCTATCTACCTGTTCTGCATTTCTAGGTCTTTCCTTTTGTGGTCTCTCTCCACCCTAGTTGTTTAGTACGTAACTGTCATTGTGCCTATTTCTAAGGTAAACTACCTCCTGAAACCTATACAACCCGCTATCCTCAATTCTAGTTTACTGCTGGTATTCTGCTATAACTGAGGTAATAATAGGCTCCCATTAAATTAAGACTCAGTGGGTCTCTCTGAAGTCAAGGCATAAGGGCCTCTTCTCCTGTGACACAGGCTTTGTGCCAGCTGTTTCAAAGCCTTCTTTTTTAAAAATTTATTACTGGGGTCCAGGCTATGCTATGAGTTTCAGGATAAGTGAGACATTGCTGAAAATGGTTTTGCCTTAAGTGTAGCCCCTTAGTGAAACTGTTTGCATTTAATGAACACAAATGTTGTTGAACAAAACTCGTCTAGTTCACGCTAGAAATATTTTCATATGGAAACACCTCTGATAAAGAAAAATAGAGCCTTCAACTATAAATTATAAGTGTTGAGAATACATGTGACCATGTATTAAGAGCAACTTTGGGACATATAATAGCAAATTTATTAGAGTCATACTCATATGCTTGTTATCAACTAAAATACATTTCTTTAAACATAGGTTTCTTTGGTTTAGTACAGATCAGGACTGCTTTGAAATAATAGATAGTGTGCTTGAATTACATGAGTATGTGAAAATTACAGACTTACATTTCTCATCAAGAACCCAGTCTCAAAGATTTCTCACCAAGGAAACATTCTCAAACTTATTTTTTAAAACAAAATGTCAGTTCTGTGTAAGTTATAGGTTTGACTGAAGGCCATACATGATTAGCCTGAAAGTCTGACATCAACGCAGGGCCAAAATACAGACACTAAAATAAACTTATTAGAGCCTTCTGGTGAAAGACCCAGATACCAGCCCTACCAAAATAGTCAGTAGATATATTAAAGGCAATCAGAATAAATAGAAATAAGAACATTTTGGGTGGGAGAAGTGATTGTTGACAATATTAAAAGAGAATAATATATTTATTTTGAGCAGTAAAACCAACAAAACAAAACACTCAGAAGAAATTTAAGCAGTGAAAACATGGCTGTGATGATAAGAAGATAAAAAATATGAAGAATTTCCTACCTTGAGTCTGTTCTCTGTGTGGAGCTAAGGGTATTAATTCTGCTTGTGTGAGGTTGTAAACAACAATCCTCCTACTTCTGAAAAAAATACCTGAAGAGGAAGCATTCTTTGATTTTGGTTATTGTGCAAATCACTATATTTCTTATAAGTAAAAACAGTATTAGTGAATCTGTAAATCTTTTTCTGTACCTATAAACATGAGCTGCTTAGTGCTTTGGTCAGCAACAAATACTGTGTACACTCTTAAATTTTAATGGGTCCAAAGATTTCCATATATTGAGCTTCTGAACTAAAAATGTAATTCAGGGTGAATGGCAGGAAAGGAAGACAAATACCATATAATCTCACCTTTAATAGGAACCTAATCAACAAAACAAACAAACAAGCAAAATATAACCAAAGACACTGAAATTGAGAACAGGCTGACAGTGACCAGAGGGGAGGGGGAGGGAATTTCAGGGGGAAAGGGGAAGGGTTTGCAGGAACAAGTATAAAGGACACATGGACAATAACAAAGGGGGGTAGAAATGGGAGGGAGGTGGGGAGGGCTGGGGGTGGGCTGAGATGGGGGTAAAAGGCAGAAAACTGTACTTGAACAACAATTAAATTTTTTAAAAAATTAAAACCTAAAAAAGAAAAAAGAAGAGCTCATGGAACCACGGAATCAAAAGCTACTTTGAGAATCCAAATCTGATGTCTGGTACAAAAACTGTGGTATGGATTTATATCAATTAAGTTGGTAGGTTGATAGCTTTCTCATTACCAAAGTTGGGTTTCTTGAACTCTTAGGGCACTGGAAGAGAATATTTGGACAACAATCATACCAACCGAAGGCCAGGAGTGAGACCTACTGAAGATATTGGCTGGGCCATTTTCTGAGCATATCAGACAGGAATGATTTCAATTATTGTCACTTAATGGGCCAGATACTCTGTCTTGCCCTAGCCTCACTATGTTCATCCTTTTAAAACAAAGAGAATGATGGAAAGAAGAGAGGAAGGAGGGAGGGAGGCAAGCAGAGAGAGAGGGAGAGAAAAAGGGAAGAGCATTACAATTAAGTCTAAGAAAGGATTAACAACTATAAGAAATAAAGGTTACTTTTGCATAAAATAAAAATATAAAAGGTCAGTGTTCAGGAAATGTTAACACATTAGCTCAGTTACATTCAGTTCATAGGCCTGAGTCATTAGGCTTAGCAGGCCCAGGGAATAGTACCATAGCTTTGTTGCTTGCTTTTTTATGAGGCATATCTGTGCTGGTGGCAGCTAGCAGACTGGCAGGACCAGAAACTGGCATGCCCTCAGGTCATAAACTAATTATGGCACAATCATTCACTTGTTCTAGCCATTCTGCCAACTACTTCATGAGTAGGAAGGGTGGGACCCTTGTCTAAGGCCAGCTCTGGAAACAAGACCTCCTGGGCTTAAGCCTTCCTTCCTGAGAGGTTATGTGGGCTCTATAGGGCCATCAACAGTCTCAGTAAACCTAGCAGTCTATCCTTTTGCCTTAATAATCCATTCACTATTTATTAAGTGTCTGTGTTATATAAGACCCAGAGAGAAAATGAAAAAAAACAAGGGAAAATGTACATTCAAAGGGCTTAAAGTCTAGAGGGGATGGAAAATACAAAAAACATCCAAAACTGTCACATGTTTTAAGCCCACCTGCACATCTCAAACCCCACATTTTCCTAAATAGAAGAGGTCTTCAGGCCAAGATAGAGGCATAGGGAGATATACTGTGACTCCTCGCACAACCAAAAGAAGTACAACAAATTTAAAAAAAAATAAATAACCAGAACTGACAGAAAAATTTAATTGCATGGAAGTCCAATAACCAAGGAGTTAAAGAAGAAACATTCATCCAGACCAGTAGGAGGAGCACAGACAGAAAGCAGGGGCAGAGAGGATTGGTGGTAAGACAATGGCTGGCAGACCAGGGAAGGCAAGGCTGCACTGGCAGACCAGGCAAAACATTGGCTGGCAGAGCAGCAGTCCCACATTTGTGTGTGGATAAACTGGGAGGAACAATTGGGGAGCAAAACAAACCAAGCAACCCAGGGTTCCAGCACCAGGAAATAAAGCCTCAAAACCTCGGATGGAAAAGATCTATAGCGGTTGAGGCAGTTGGAGAAACTCCTAGACTCACAAGAGAGTTTGTTGGAAAGACCCACAGGGTCCTGGGACATACAAAACCTACCCACCTGGGAATCAGCACAAGAAGGGCCCAATTTCCTTGTAGGTAGATGAGGAGGTGACTGAAAGCTGACAGAGAACTGAACTAGTGTCATTGTTCCCTCTCATTCACCCTGGTGAATACCTAAGGCTCCACCCCTTACTATGTAGCAAGCCCACTGAGACAAAAAAAAAAAATTGGCCCAAATGGAAGAACAGATCAAAGCTCCAGAAAAAAACAGAACTGAGCAATGAAGAGATAGCCAACCTATCAGATATACAGTTCAAAACACTGGTAACTGGGATGCTCACAGAAATGGTTGAGTATGGTTGCAAAATAGAGGAAAAAGTGAAGGCTATGTAAAGTGAAACAAAGCAAAATGTACAGGGCACCAACAGTGAAGGGAAGGAAACCAGGACTCAAATCAATGGTTTGGAGCAGAATGAAGAAATAAACATTCAACCAGAACAGAATGAAGAAACAAGAATTCAAAAAAAAAAAAATGAGGAGAGGCTGAGGAACCTCCAGGACAACTTTAAATGTTCCAATGTCTTAATCATGGGGGTGCCTGAAAGAGAAGAGGAAGAGCAAGAAATTGAAAGCTTATTTGAAAAATAATGGAGAACTTCCCCAATTTGGCAAAGGAAATAGACTTCCAGGAAGTCCAAGAAGCCCAGAGAGTCCCAAAGAAGTAGGACTCAAGGAAGCACACACCAAGGCACATCATCATTACATTACCCAAGATTAAAGAGAAGGAGAGAATCTTAAAAGCAGCAAGAGAAAAGGAGACAGTTACCTACAAAGGAGTTCCCATAAGACTGTCAGCTGATTTCTCAAAAGAGACCTTACAGGCAAGAAGGGGCTGGAAAGAAGTATTCAAAGTCATGAAAGGCAAGGACCTACATCCAAGATTGCTCTATCCAGCAAAGCTTTCACTTAGAATGGAAAGGCAGATAAGGTCAAGTTAAAGGAGTTCATCATCACCAAGCCATTATTATATGAAATGTTGAAGGGGTATTATCTAAGAAGAAGATGATCAAAAATATGAACAGTAAAATGAGAACAAGCTCACAACTGTCAATAACTGAATCTAAAAATACAAAACAAAACAAAAAAAACTAAGAAAACAACTACAACAGGAATAGAAGTAGAGATCACATGGAGGGTTATCAGTGGGGAGGGGGTGGGGGAGAATGTGGGAAAAGTTACAGAGAATAAGAAGCATAAATAAGTAGGTACAAAATAGACAGAGGAAGGTTAAGAATAGTATGGAAAATGGAGAAGGCAAAGACTTTATATGTATGACCCATGGACATGAACTAAGTTGGGGGATGCAGGTAGGAGAAGGTGTGCAGGGGAAGGGGAATAAAGTGGGGAAATGGGATAAGTGTAATAGCATAATCAATAAAATATATTTAAAAAATGAGGTCTTCTGAATCTAGGCCCAGTATTAGTCCTCTGAGTCCTCCACACATATTTTAGGGAAAAAATGAAGACATTTTTTCTAGAGTCAGTGTTATCTTCCATGTTTTCCACAACAATGGGAGAAAAGAGTCCCTGTTCTCCAGACTCATAATTCAATTAAGGACTCACCAAAGCCTGCTTATCCAAGAGAAGGGCCAGTCACTCCCCTCCAGCATAATACCTCTCTTATCCTCATGCCTGTCTCCACAGCACCACCTACAATCAGGGTTTCTGATGAGGTACACACAGATGAAGTATATTCCTTTATACAAAAGAAGGCTTACCCACATATACACAGACTTACAAATAGCCTCAGGGAGCCAAGCATACATACCCCAAAATGCATGTGAACACATGAAAATGTATATACACAGGTTTGCTTAGAGTCAGAAGAGAAATTACACAGATTGGGGAGGGGTGATAAAAGTTCACAGCTCAGTGAGCTAGAAGCCTGGGTAGAATGAAGAATGAATGAGTCCAAAATACCCACAGGGTGCTGCTTTTTGAGACAACAGCACACACATAGTCAGCACTGACAATGGATTTGCTGGGATAGGAGAGAATGAATTTGTAGAGACAACTCAGGAAACAGTTTGAGGATCAGTAGGCCCCATCAGCATGCCAGTGATTTAACAGTAATACAGTCAAGATCCCAGAATAAATCATTTCCATGCTCATTACTGCTTATGGCAAACATCACCCAATTCAGACTTAGAGGTTCAAAGAGCCCAAGCTCTCTGACAGGCATCATTGAAAACATTCCTGCAAGGAGTACCCTTTATAAGATGGAGCCTGGCCAAGAACACAGGCATCTGCTCCCCTCCATGGTCACATATTCCCCTGCTGCCTTCTACCCTCATAGAGGCCCTCACAGTCTGTTTGCATTCCCACACCTGGCCCCACCTTCTTGCAGGGGCCAAGAGCATCATTCCTGGATGACTGCCCAGTCTTTGAAGTCAGAGAGAATTCAGGCTGTTAGATGAGGAGATCCAGATTCAAGACGTCTCAATGCATACTTCCCTCTACTCAACAATGCTTATACTAAAGTTGTACTCAAGAGGCACTCTGGCTGCTAGAAAAAGAGGAAGCCAGAGGAGTGGGTGGGTAAATTAGTCTCTCTAAGCTGGCCTGACCTCTGTGGAATGTCAAGCTCACTAAATAGTTGAATCCCTCCACTGAAAGTGTGACCAACACATCCTTAAGTTGGGCACTGACCAACCAGCCTTGCCTTAAAAAACTATTTCTGCCCAACACCTCCCCCACCTCCCAACCCACACTCACTTAAATAAAGTAGCCAGGCCCCCAGGCTTGATTCTCAAGAGTGTAGCAAACAACTCAGGACAGAAACAGCTTTGGAGAACTTGTGCTTCTCTATTCAAGCGATTTACTAGCATTTGAGGTTGGCCAAGAATAGATCTGGAGCAACAAGTATAAAGGACACATGGACAAAAACTAGCGGGGGTGGAAATGGGAGGGGGGGAGGGCTGGGGCGGTGGGCTGGGATGGGAGCAAAAGACAGAAAACTGTACAAGAACAACAGTTAAAATTTAAAAAATAAAAATAAAAATAAAATAAATTAAAAAAAGAAATTTCAAAAAAAAAAAAAAAAAGAATAGGTCTGAACATTTGTCTGGAAGCAACCATATTTGAAAGCAATGGTTTCACTTCAAGATTAACAAAGTGTTTATTTATCATCAAAAGGGAGAATAAACAGTAACCATCCACTTATGCTTATATGTTCAATATGTATATTTCATGGGAATCAGAGAGAATTCAAGTATTCTCCCCTCTCCTTGTCCTTAAGGTCATCAGTCTGCCACACCTCTAACAATAACAATTGAAATGCAGTAACTCATACAGCACTTGACAGTTTACAAAGTTTCTTTCCATTTATTACCCCATTTAATAAAGATTAATCCAGTATGTGCTTTTAATGAAGGGGATAATTTTTAAAATGTATTCCCTTTGACCTAGTAAATATGCTTCTTTTTTAATATCTCTTAGTAAAATACTTAGACAAGCATGTGAAGATTTATGTATATAAATATTCACTGTAGCACTGTTTATATTAGCAAAACATTAAAAGCAAATTAAATTACTGTGGTACTTGTTATAATATTTATAGTATTCATATAGCCATAAACTATGATAACATAAAGCCATTTAAATGCTTCTGTTGATCTGAAAATATTTCTGCAACATATCATTAGGTATAAAAATGAACTGTCAAATAATACATATGACCTCATTTTTAATATATGTATATGTAAAAATAGAAAAATAAAGTGTGACATATGTATATACACCTAATAATCAATTCTGGTTATCTCTAGGTGGCAGGCAATTTTAATTTTCTTCTTTAAACTTTTGTGTATTTCCTAAGTTAATATTAAAACAACAAATAATATTGTGTTTGACAGCAGAGAAAACAATAAAGCTATATTCATTTTGAAAAGAAGAGGAGATGTGGTATGCAACAACAATAGTAGCTAACATTTATTGAACAATTATTGTGTACCATAAATTTAAACACACATTTTTAACCCTCATAAAAACTCCAAAAGGTATCCAATATTGTATAATATTGACCCCCATCTTACAGAAGAGGATAGGAGATTGAGGTACAGTGAGTTTAAGAGACTTCCCAAGGACACATAGCTAAAAGTGATGAAAATTAGAATTTGAACTAAGCTTTCTCTTGACTCTAAGTCTCATGCTCTTATTTGGTGCCCCATCACCCTTCTTCTCAAGGGCCATTTCTCCCTTGAAGTGCTCAATATGC
The DNA here is from genome assembly GCA_004027475.1 of Anoura caudifer. Classification (NCBI taxonomy): domain Eukaryota; kingdom Metazoa; phylum Chordata; class Mammalia; order Chiroptera; family Phyllostomidae; genus Anoura; species Anoura caudifer. Next base: position 19,117 of record PVKU01010437.1, on the reverse strand, counting down.
CAAAGCCAGCTTTCATTTATTTAATTTTTATTATATTTTCCCATTACCATTTAATCCCCTTACACCCTCCCTCCTTCTGCAATCACCACACTGTCATCCATGTCCATGAGACCTTTTTCCTTTTTGCTTGATCCTTCAACTTCCTAAACTCCCCTGCAACTAGCTGCCAGCCTGCTCCTTATGAGTCTGTCCCCATTTTTTGTGTTCATTCAGTTTGTTCACTAGATTCCACATATGAGTGAAATCATATAGTATCTGTCTTTCTCTGACTGCTTTATTTCACTTAGCATAATGTTATCCAGGCCCATACATACTGTCACAAAGGGTAAAGGTTTCTTTTTTACAGCTAAATAGTATTCCATTGTGTAAATATCCCATAGTTGGTATCCACTCATCTACTGATTGACACTTGGCCTGCTTTCATATCTTGGCAATTGTAAATAATTTTCTTCAATCTAATTAAAAAATGGGCAAAGGATCTGAATAGACACTTCTCCAAGGAGGACATAGGGATGGCCAATAGACATATGAAAAGATGCTCAACATCTCTAGCTATCAGAGAGATGCAAATTAAAACCACAATGAGATATCACTTTGTACCTGTCAGAATGACTATCATCAATAAATCAACGAAGAAGTGCTGGTGAGGATGTGTAGAAAGGGGAACCATTTTGCCCTGTTGGTGGGAATACAGACTGGTGAGACCACTGTGGAAAGCAGTACGGAATTTCCTCAAAAAATTAAAAATGGATCTGCCTTTTGATCCAGTGATCCCACTTCTAGGAATATATCTGAAGAAACTCAAAACACCAATTTGAAAGAATAAAGCCAGGTTTTATACTTCCAAATACTTATGCCAGAGAGACCCCATTAAGAGTGCAACTCTTTCCAGCTCAGAGCAAGGTTTCAAGGAATTTGCAAAACTATCATGGCCTGATGTCAAAAACTAAGAAATAGCAGAATCATACCAAATTGAAAATTGGCCCCTAAAATCTCACAAAGGCAAAGTGGGTCCTTGTTTGATTTAAACCTCTGCTTCTTCTATTCATCTATGTCTTCACTGAGTACCTATCATGTGCCAGAAATTGTGGGGTTGAGTACAAAGATGAGTAAGGCAGACTCCTACCTTCAGAATCACTTGAGAATAAACTCCAGGTTGAAATGTGACAGTAGCTAAGGAGCTACAGCAGGAAACTTGGAAAAACAGGAAGTAGGTGGCCAAATTCTTCTTTACTACACTATAAAGGAATAGTATGTATATGCACCCAATTACCCAAATCCAGCAGACATTATTGATTAATTACTATGTACTGGGTCCTGTGTTAGGTGCTGTCACAGATCTTACTAGTACTAATATTATTACTACAACTAAGAAAAATGGCAGCTAACATTTTAAGTCCTTACCGATAGTGCCAATACAGACAATATAATTTTTCACAACCACAATTCTATTAACTTGGATTAATGTAGAGGTATGATATGAAAACAGAATGGAACAGATCTGCCCTGGCTGGTGTAGCTCAGTGGATTGAGCATAGACCCAGGAACCAAAGGGCCACTGGTTCAATTCCCAGTCAGGGCACATGCCTGGGTTATAGGCCAGGTCTTCAGTCGGGGGGCTGGTGCAAGAGGCAACCACACATTGATGTCTCTCTCCCCCTCTCTCTCCTTCCCTTCCCCTCTCTCTAAAAATAAATAAATAAAATCTTTTTAAAAAATGGAAATTGAGAACAGGCTGACAGTCACGAGAGGGGAGGGAATTTCAGGGGAAAAGGGAAGGGTTTAGAGCAACAAGTATAAAGGACACATAGACAAAAACTAGGGGGGGTGGAAATGGGAGGGAGGTGGGGAGGGCTGGGGCAGTGGGCTGGGATGGGAGTAAAAGACAGAAAGCTGTACAAGAACAACAATTTAAATAAAAAAATAATAAAGGGAAAAATGGAACAAATCCAAACAACAAAGCCTCTAGAATTTTCCACAGATCCCCTGTTCACCACCAGGAATTTGATGGTCATTCTAGAGGGTAGAATACATCAACGCTTTCCATGTGTTCCTTTCTTTTCTTTTCTTGTTTACTTTTGGCTTGACACAACATAGATTTATTATTTCTCAGTGTCTTTAGGTCAAGAGTCCAGGCTACAGCTTAGCTGGGTTATTTGCATGGCTGTAATCAAGGTTTTGGTCAGGGCTCGGGTCTCATCTAAGTAAGGCACAACTGGCAAAGAATCTGCTTCCAAGCTTATGTGACTGTTGACAGGATTCAGTTCTTTGCAGGCTGTAGTATGCTTGCTGGCTGTCAGGTAGAAGCTGCCTTCATGTGTTTGCCACATGGCCTTCTCCATAGGTAGCTCACATTCATGGCAGCTCAATACCTGAAAGCCAGTATGAGAGAGGATCCTGTTCCTTTCTTTACTCCATCTCAGAGGTTCACAAACTTACAGATTTACTATACATAGATGTAGTACTCTATTTCAATACAAGGGATTTTTAGGGGGGAATTTCCATTAACTGATGGTTTTTGTCTTATGTTGTAATTTGTGTGCCTGACTTTAAAGGGTACATGAGATAAGAATGATGATGTGAATAGTACAATATATGCCTTAATATAGTGTTTTACAATAATCCTATCAGGGAAGCACTTTTGACCTCATTTTACAGGTGAAAAATGGGTTTCAGAATCAGTCAGTCCTCACTGCTTTGGTGTGACAAAGCCCAAGTTTAAACTCAGGTGTAACTGACACCAATGCTCCTCACACAGCTTCATGAAAATAAAGTAATTTGCACTCAACCATGGACCAAATGCAGTCACATTGGCATTATTATTTAATTCTCCTGACAACAACCCTGTGACTTAAGAATGATTCCCATTTTTAAAAAGAAAAGAATAATTCCCATTTAGCAAATGAAGAAACTGAGATAAAGGGAGTTGCTTCACAGAAATTGCTCAGAAGCACCTGGCTAGGACAGAGAACTTCCAGGCTTTGAATCGAGATGTCTGTAGCTCCACAACTTGTAGTCTTTTAAGTCAACCTGCTGCTAAAGAATGTTGGCCCTGCACAACTGAGAAACCAAGCCCCCAGCATTGGTGGTGGTGGGAGAGGGAGGCAGTAGCAACTTTCCCTTGGTAGCCTAGTGCCAGAGAAAGCTTTTTTCCTGAAGTGGCACCAATCAAAATTGAATTTCTAAGCTTTTAAAACTTCCTACATATTCTGTTCTTTATAAATATAACTCTAGTGATAATTATAATAATAACTGTATGTGTGCATTTTTCTGTATATATAGTTATATTTACAAAAACAGAATAGGTAGGAATATATATGTACATACATACATACATATATTACTACATATGTATTTTTAACCTATTATTTAAATCATATCTAATAATGTTAATAGTAATACCAAGTAGTACTTATTACCTAGTAATAACCATTACTGTGTGCCAGGTTTGAAGGCTCAAGAACTTACCTAAGGTTACACAAGAAATAAATAACAGAATTTCAGTTCAAGTCAGCCTCCAGATCCATACTACACTGCCTTCCTACTTCTTCCATATAGATACTACAGAAAATATGTTAGCAAAAATAAGAAAACAAAATTACCCATAATATCATTAACATTTTTGTTTTTCTCTGCAGACTTTCAGGCTGGTGTTTTGATTTCATCTGGTCCTTAATTATCCCACATGTGTCTGACCTCTTTCCTCAAAGAGCTGATAAGCCCCTTGCAGACAGTGAGTAGACCTTATATTTCACTTCCCCCCACCACCTCACACAAATTCCAGTCCAGTCACCAATGGATAATTGTATCTTTTGCTGATGGACCATCATGAGGAGACCCAAGATCAATGATGATACTAGAATGAAACAGAATTTTCCAAGACATGATTTCCTGAACCTGGGGCCCAGCAAGTGTTCACTATGTAACCTGAGACAATGAGAGATGCTGAGTAAACTCCACAAGCCCTAAGTTGACCTAGTCTTTTATCAAGCATTAAATCAGCCCAGTTGTAAATCAGTAAGAAGACTTCTTAAAGAGTTGATATGTCTTGCCCTGGCCAGTGTGGCTCAGTTGGTTGGAGCATTGTCCCATAAACCTAAAGATTGCTGGTTTGATTCCCAGTCAGGATACATGCCTGGGTTGTGGGTTTGCTACCTGATTGGGGCACCTACAACAGGGAGCCAATAGATGTTTCTCCTTTGTATCTGTGTTTCTATAGCTCTCTCTCTCCCTCCCTTCGCCTCTCTCTAAATTCAATGAGTATGTCCTTGGGTGAGGATTTTAAAAAAAGAGTTGATATGTCTTTAAGTAAATTATCAAATACTTGGACCAAGATGTATGTATAAGCATGCTTTCTACAATGTTATTTATAACAGCAAAATATTAAAAACCCAAATGGCCAATTTCATGGAAGTAGTACATTAAATTATAATGCATCCATTTGGGGCTATTATGATGCAGTAATTTAAAATTAAACTTTCAAACAATTTTCTAATGACAAGGAAAAAGAACCATAATAAGTTAAGTGGAAGATTTTGAGGGAAGGATACAGACAATATATCCATGTAGTATGATCTCAAATATATATTACTTTTACAATCAAAATATATTACTCTGTTAATGAGAAAGAATCAACTTATAAATGAGTAATTATTACCCTTTTCACAATGTCCTTTCTCTTGCAATCAGTTTTGTCTTTTCTCAGACATGGCTTACATTGCTATTACATTATTTCAGTTTCATTTGTAAAATGGAGGTGAAATTAACCACTAATCTCCCATAGTTGCTGAAATGAGATAATGGGTATGGAAGTAATTTTTCCAAACATTAGAGTACTATGCACTTCTGAGCTATTATTGAAGAGACCCTAATTTGTGCTGAATTTCTTGTGGTTTATAGAAATCAATCTCTCTTGGAACCAGGCTTTCCTGCCCATTTCCACTGCAATAATTACATTCCTGGCCTTTACCCTCTCATTGCCTGAATTTCCACACCAGTCTTTGAGCTGGACCTCCTCTACTCTCTGGCCACCTCTATCCACTCACCACAAAACACCAAGAATCACCTTTCTTACCCTATTAATCCATTGCTCAGGCTACCACTAAGACCTTGTCTGCTCTTCACATATAACATCAAGTTTTAAACCAATTTCTCTATGACGTTCTCCATCCTAGTCCCCATATAGTCAGCTTAAAAGTCTTCAACATGACTTTGTTTAGCTAAAAGTATTGTATTAACTAGAAGACACTCCAAGTGTTCTACCTTTCTACTCAAAGTGTGGTCCTGGATCAGTATCATAAGACTGGGAGGGGGATGGGGCAAGTGGTGGACTTTGGGAGTGTTCCAAACTCAGAGCAAGCAGTGGTAGCATCTTATGAAGAGAAATAGCTCTTCAGCCAGAGGCTTAGCTGTAAAGGTCCCAGTATGATGTTTGGCATGTGGGTCAGGACCTCTTTGTATGGCTGTTAAGTAATAAAGCCTTCAGGTAAGGAAGAATGCAAAAGAGCCTGAGTCACCTCCATGTATACAGACACTGAAAACAGACACTGAATTCTCTGTGCATACAGGGAAGAGACTTTAGCCACAGAAATGAATAATTTAAAAAAGTCAACCAAAAAGTAGGCAGAGATCATGGGACATAGAATCAATAATGTGGTATTACAAGCAAAAGATAAGAAAGTGAGGAAGAATAAACAAAGATGGCATTGCAACCTGAAAAGATGCTACAGCTGAAAATGAGTCAGGGATAGCAGTGATAAGTTCCAATTTAAAAACTCAAATTTAAAGAGTTAGAAAAACAAGCAAAATTGAGTCCTGTCTGAAAAGAACATTATTGAAAGCACTAGTAATGAAATCACACAACATCTAAGCACTGCATAAGGGAGCCCAGGTTCCCATTTACTCACTTGCAAGGCCTGGGGTCTCTCTATACAGGGCTGACTGCACCTAAAGAAAGGAGAGTCTTTGGTAACTGGCATTAAAGCACCATACCAGTGTAGTGGTAGCTCAGGGATCTGTGTCCTCAGAAGGTTTCATATTGATAAAAAAAAAAACAAAAAAAAAACCCTACGGCTATAAAGACAAATATGGCTGGTGTAGCTCAGTGGATTGAACACAGGCCTGTGAACCAAGGGATCGTGGTTCGATTTCCAGTCAGGGCACATGCCTGGGTTGCGGGCCAGTTCCTGGCAAGGGACGCACGAGAGGCAACCATACATTGATATTTCTCTCCCTCTCTCCTTCCCTTCCCCTCTAAAAGATAAATAAATAAAAAATGTTTAAAAAAATAAAAAATTCATTTATAAGACAAATATTAAACTGTTGACCCCAAATAGATCCAGCTATTTCATCTCTAACTCACTTGATCTCTTTTCAAGAACATACAGCTGGATATTATATGAATTTTACTTGATTGCCTGAAAAGCCAAAATTCTCAACAATAATAATCTCAAATAGTCACTTTGCTAAGCCAAAAAATATTAAGAAAGGAACTAACCCATGTTTCAGAAATGAGAGCCTTACATATAACAGATGGCCCAACTATGTTTACTGACTGCATATGTAGTTTGGGGGGGAAATAGGTTAGGGGACAGAAAGGGTCCTGCTACCTGTGTATATGCAGAAGCACTGTGGGCAGTATAAATAGCCAGGCTATTGGAATTCCTCTTGTCTTCCCCATAGTAAAGTTTCAATAAACTTATCTTATGCCTGGACACAATCTTCCTTCCCTTATATTCATCCTTCCAACTATCAGAGCTAATTTGAAATCTGGGTATATTCTCTTCTCTGACACAAGGGTCATCAAACTATACCAAGTTGAGCTGCAAAATTTCCTCCATTCTACATATTTAAGATCTAAGATAGACTAGGATGATAACAGGAGACTAACATGAAAGGATGATTTGGTCTAGGCATCTTATCTTCATTTTTTAAACAAAATTCTTATTTGTTCCACATTGGTCATGTATATAGAGCTAAAACCCACTGCAGGTTAGGGGTGACCAAGGAGAGTTTGCAGGCAGCTGTATAAATATGCTTATATTTCCAATGAGTACTCTTGGTTAGAGGGGCAGAGATGGGAGAGCAGTGGGTAGCAGTGGTTGGATACTTCCAAAGAGGCCTTTGTTTGACCCTGGCTACTTACCTGTAGCCTGAGAGACCAAGAGACCTACCTCCCAGCTACTCCACACACAGTCTCAGCAGAAACAAGTATAAGGTGATTAATGACTTTTATTGAAATATAGGGTTCTACATCTGGGAATATGGGGCTCCAAACAATCAGCTCAGAACAAAAACAGGAGGCTAATCTGCTGTTTCAGCCAAAATAATTGGTCTAGGTATGTTAGGAACAGAAAAAAATTTAGAAGATGCTCCCTTCCCCCACTCCTTCACCTAATCTTCCTACCAATTCCTTCTTCATGGTTTTCTTACACCTGGGATTATTGTGTGCAGGTCTGGTCACCACATCTCAGGGATAATGGGATCAAATGTCAGAAGGTCCAAAAAAAGTCTTAAAAATGTTAACAAATAAAATAAAGTCCAGCCCTGGCTGGTGTGGTTCAGTGGATTGAATGCCAGCCTGCAAACCAAAGTGTCGCTGGTTTGATTCCCAGTCAGGGCAAAAGCCTGGGTTGTGGGCCAGGTTCTCAGTTGGGGGCATGCGAGAAACAACCACACACTGATGTTTCTCTCCTTCTCTTTCTCCCTCCCTTTCCCTCTCTAAAAATAAATAAATAAAATATTTTAAAAGTTAAAAATAAAAATAAAATAAAGTCCAACTTCATACAGTTAGTATACTTGGAAAACACATCACCCCCAACTTTGCCTCAACACCATAGTGAATACACTTGTAAAGCAGGGGCTGATTTCTCAAACAAATACAAGATCAGTATCCTTATTTTGTACTCAAACTTTACAAAGTATGCACAATTCATTCTGGAAAAAGAGATTCAATAATGACTCACATACTCTTCTAATACAGAATATTGTTTGTAAAAATAATAAGAGGTCATAAAGTCTACACATTAATGTAACTAGTATCACCCTCCTGTGGAACAGATTTCAGGTGTTAGCTGAAAGGGAAAGGGAAAGATTATTAACTCTGGTTTTATTGGATGATGAAATTAAGGCAGGACTACTTGGTAATAAGTTTTTTTAATAGTTAAAAACTAGTCTTTGTATTTTTTTTAAATTCACTTAAGAAGACATAACCATTCATTCAAAAAATAAAAGAAGAAAAAAGACGTGTGCTTCCCATATGGTTAAGCAATAATCATAACCAGTCTTTGACTCCCTTAAGGAGTCTGATGAAATATATGAAGGGAGAAGAAAAGGGGGCCCTGTGAAAGGTGTATGGGATAGGGTGGGGGTTGACAAAGATATTATGGGGCCAGAGAGAGAGATTAAGAGCACATTTTTACTTTGCGAAACCAACTTAGAGACCATTTAGGTAGTTGGCTTATACTCATGTAAAATACCAGCCAATCCATCAACAGATTTTTTTAAAGTACCCAGTAGTGATTTATAGTTAATGCTTAGTGAACTGAAACACTGCAACTGGAACTACTTAAATTTTTCTGACTTCTGAAATGTAATTAAATTGGTACACACAGGGAATTAGCAACAGTATCACGATCCTCTAGAAAACGATGTGTTACCCATTTAATTTGTCTGTCTGTCTGTCTGTCTGTCTGGGCAGTAAATCATGTTCTTGTTTAACATGCTAGATAAGCATATCTCACTCAACCAGAGAGCTTAGAGGCTTCAGACAGAAATCATTTACAAAATTCAATTGGGAAACCACAATCACTACCAAAAAAAAAAAAAAGGAGAGGGAATAGAGAAAGAAGAGAGGAGAGGAGAGGGAAGAAAAGCTGTAGGATGTAACATTTTATTTTATTTTTATTGTATTTTTTCCATTACCATTTATCCCTCTTATACCACCTTTCCCCTGCAATCACCATACTGTTGTCCATGTCCATGAGTCCTTTTTTGTTTTTGCTCAATGGGGCTTTCTTAAAACACAATACAAGGAATCTTTCTACTCCACCCACCCCCAACAACACAAATACCTCTCTCTCTCTCCCCCCTCTTCCTCCCCCTCTCTTATCTTTTCCCTCGTTCACATACACACACTAAAATTCACAATCTCTAGGTTGAGTGAAGTATCTATCCATCCATCTATGTAAATGGCAAAATTCATGTCAGTTTGTAGATAGCATAGCAATGAATGTTAAGGACAAGGGAGAGGGAAGGTGAGAAGTAATAAATATTAAACTAAAATATTTTCCTCTAATATTAGGAGCATGATGAGGATCCCACTCTTGAGACTTCATTCAACACAAAGTCCTAGCAAGAAACATTATGTCTAATGTCCTAGCAAGAGACATTAGGCAAGAAAAAGAAATGAAAGGCATGCAAATTGGACATGAAAAAGTAAAATTGTCTATTTTTGGAGAAGACATGGCTTATATGTAGAAAACTCTTAAGACTCAACCAATAAAACTGTTAGAACTAATAAACAAATTCAGTAAAGTGGCAGAACATAAAATCAGCATACAAAAATCAGTTGCATTTCTATGCACTAACAAACTATCTGAAAAAGAAATTAAGAAAGGAATCTTATTTACAATAGCATCACAACAGTAAAATACATAAGAATAAGTTTAACCAAGTAAGTGAAAAACCTGTGCACTGAAAACTATAAGACACGATGAAAGAAACTGAAGACACAAATAAATGGAAAGATATCTTGTGTTCTTGAATTGTAAGAATTAATATTATGAAAATTTCTATACTGCCCAAAGCATCTACAAAATCAATACAATCCATATCAAAATTCCAATGGCATATTTCACAGAAATAGGAAAAATGCTAAAATTTCTATGGAACCACAAAAGATCCCAAATAGCCAAAGTAATCTTGAAAAAGATGAACAAAACTGAAGTATTTACACTTCCTGATTTCAAAATATAGTACAAATCTATAGCAATCAAAATATGGTACAGGCATACAAACATCAACAAATAGAACAGAAAAGAAAACCTAGAACTAAACCAAGCACATACACTCAACTAATCTTTGGTAAAAGTGCCAAGAATACACAGTGGGAAAAGGACAGTATCATCAACTAATACTGCTTAAAAAAACTGGATATCCACATATAAGTGAATGAAACCAGGCCCCTGTTTTACATCACTCATAAAAATAAACTTTAAATGGTTTATGGCTTCAACATAAGACCTGAAACTGTAAAACTCACAGAATAAAACATAGGGGAAATCTTCATGACATTGGTCTTGGCAATGATTTCTTGGACATGACACTAAAAGCACAGGCAACAAAGCAAAACTAAGCAAGTGGGGAATTACATCAAACTAAAAACCTTCTTCACAGCAAAGGATACAATCAACAGAGTGAAAAAGAAACCTTACAGAATAGAATAGAATATTTACAAACCATATATCTGATAAGGATTTAATATACAAAATATATAAGGAATTCCTACAGCTCAATTGCAAAAACAACAAATAACCCAATTGAAAATGGGCAAAGGACCTGAATATACAAATGTCCAACAGGTACTTGAAAAGGTGCTCAACATCTAGTCATCAGAAAAATGAAAAATCAAAATCACTATACCACCTCACACCTGTTACAATGGCTATTATCAAAAAGACAAGAGATAACAAATGTTGGCAAGGATGTGGAGAAAAGGGAACGCTTGTACACCGTTGGTGGGAATGTAAATTGGTATAGCCTTTATGGAAAATAGTATGAAGTTTCCTCAAAAAATGTAAAAATAGAAATACCATATGATCTAACAATCCCACTTTTGGGAATATATCTGAAGAAAGTGAAATCAGTATCTTATTGAGATATTTGCAATCCCATGCTTATTTCAGCATTATTTACAATAGCCAATATATGGAACAACCTAAGTGTCCACTGATGGATGATGAATGGAAAAGGTTAGATAGGTATAAACATGATTGAGATTCAGATTTATATATCATACATACACACTGGAATATTATTCAGCCATAAAAGAAGGAAATCCTGCTATTTGTGATAACATGGATGAACCTGAAGGGCATTATGCTAAGTAAAATAAGCCAGACAAAGAAATACAAATACTGTATGGTATAACTTATAATTGGAATCTTTAAAATAAAAAGTTGAAACAGAGAGTGGAATGGTTGTCAATAGGAGCTGGGGGTTGGGGAAATGGGAGATGTTGGTCAAAGTTTTCCAAATTTGAGTTATAAAGTAAATAAGTTCTAAAGATATAATGTACAGAATGGTGACTATAGTTAATAATATTATATTTTATATTTGAAATTTGCTAAGAGAGTAGCTCTTAGGGGTTCCCACTAAATAAGCATACATATGAGTATATCAAATAATTACATTGTACACTTTAAATATATACAATTTTACTTGTCAATTATACCTTGATAAAACTAGAGAAAAATGAAGGGATTTTTCTTAACATAGAAGACAAAGAACATTTCTATTCTATAAGAACTACCTACCTCCAACCATCCAACCATCACCATTATCATTTACCCCCCACCTCACACACAAATTCACAATTTTTAAAGGAAATGGTGAAGTATCTATTAGTCATCCCTCTAGCCAAATCAATATAAAAAAAAGAAAAAATTATACCAGTTTGTAGATAGCATAGCAATAAATGTTAAGGGCAAGGGAGAGGGAAGATCAGAAGTAATAAATATTAAAGCAATCAGATTGGGGACAGAAGTTCTTATAAAATCTCTTCTTCGTTTTCACATTGTTTGTCATTCAGCCACCAGTCTATATCTATATCTATATCTATATCTATATCTATATCTATATCTATATCTATATCTATATCTATATCTATATCATCTATATCTATATCTATCTATACCATCTATATCTGTATGATTGATATTACAATATATAACTAATAAATATATGAATTTTATATTATATTTATAAAATTAATATATATGCACTATGGATGACAATGCTTGACCTGTTTGATTTTTGTCCCTTGTACTGATGGTACCTGAGAGCCACAATGCACTGATAGAAGTAAATTTAGAGCCTAGGGGAAAAACGTCAGATTCCAAAGGAAAAGGTTTATACAAAATTAAAATATGAAAAGAAATAATCTCCATGAGGGATAAAAAAGAAGTTCACACTGCTCATTGGAATGAAAATGGTGAGCTCAAGAACAGAGGTGGTGAAAGCTGTAAGGACTTTGTGCTAGAGGGAAAATGGAAGAAAAATAGGGGGATGGAAGAGAGGGTAGAATGATACCAGAAGGAAATATAATGTGTGATGGGCCTCCAAGGACAGGAAGGATTTAATTGGGTAGACAGGACAAGAAAGGTGTTGAGAGAAGATGATGAAGAAAGCACTTAGCATGTTTAAGAAATTGTGAGTTGTCACACTGAGGTCTGACAGTATATGTAAGGAATTGTGGACATAGGCTCTCGAGACAACCTTGCTGGGTTAAAATCCTAACTCTACCTGTGAGACACTGGGTAAATCATTTGGATTTCCATAAACCCCATTTTCATAGTCTATAAAATGGGGGAGAGAATAACAGAAATTTATATAATTGCTGTGTGGATTAAACAACATAATACTACTGCTGAGATTATACCCTAAGAATCCTGAAACACCAATCCAAAAGAACCTATGCACCCCAGTGTTCATAGCAGCACAATTTACAATGGCCAAGTGCTGGAAACAACTTAAGTGCCCATCAGTAAATAAGTGGATAAAAAAACTATGGTACATTTACATAATGGAATACTACACAGCAGAAAGAAAGAAGGAGCTCCTGCCCTTCCCACCAGCATGGATGGAACTGGAGAGCATTATGCTACGTGAAGTAAGCCAGGAGGTGAAAGATAAATACCATATGACTTCACCTGTAAGTGAAACCTAATCAACAAAACAAACAAGCAAGCAAAATACAAGCAGAGACATTGAAATTAAGAACAAACTGATAGTAACCAGAGAAGAGGGGGGAGAGGGATAATAAGGGACAATGGGGGGCATCAAGGAACATGTATAAAGGACACATGGACAAAGCTAAAGGGGGTAGGTTTGAGGGTAGGAGGTGGGGATGGGTGGGGCGGGGGTGGTGGGTGAAAATGGAGACAACTGTACTTGAACAACAATAAAAAATATGTGTAAAATGTCTAAGAATAGTGTCTGAAATCCATTAAGTGCTCAGTAAATGTTAGCCAATTTTTTTTTTATGAAGTGCTAAGAAGTGTCTAAAATTTAAGACTCAAAGAGAAGGTAAGAGCCATATTATGGAAAACTTGGGATGCCAAACTTGAAGGGCTAGTACTTAAGTAAAAGTGAAGGGAGTTATGAATAATAGAGTGCCAAAAAGGTGGACAAATTGGTGTCAATTAGCGATAGGAGATTTATAACAATTCTAGCTACCTGAAAATAGAAATGGCTGGCTTATGAGATCATTGTTATCACCAATGGAAGGGTTCAAGCACAGCTTGGTTAACCAAATTAAAGGGTGTTATACATGGTAGTCACACAATGGATCAGGGTTAGCCAACTTGAATGCCCTCTAAGATTCATTTTGACTATAAGTAGATTTAGTTAGGATAAAGAAATTAGTACCAGGACTTCCGGCCAAGATGGAGGCATAGGTGGACACACTGTGCCTCCTCTCACAACCAAAATTAAGGACAACAAAGATTTAGAAACAAGAAAACAACCAGAAATCATAAAAATTTGAACTGTAAGGAAGTCCAACAACCATTCATTCAGACCGGTAAGAGGGGGGGAGTCACGGCAGCAAAAAGTGGAGGTGTGGACCGGGCATGCAGGCAGCAGCGGCTGGAAGATCCCAGGTGCACAGGCAGCTGCTAGCAGACCCCAGGCATGGGGTGGCAACTGTGCAGACCCAGTGAGGCCGTGCAAGACAGCTGGCTGACCAGGCAGTCCCACATTTGCATGAAGATAATCCAGGTAAAGGGGAAGCAGCAGAAGGGACTAATCTGAGAATGAGCAGAGCAAGCGCCATTTTTTCCTCTCGGACCCCGCCCCCACATACAGTGTCACCACCCAGCGACTGGGCTGCCCCACCCTGGGGAACACCTAAGGCTCCGCCTATCCCTATGTAACAGGCACAACTAGACCAAAAAACAAACAAACAAACAAACAAAAACCCCTGAAACAAAAATGGCTCAAACTGGAGAACAAATCAAAGCCCCAGAGCCAATTTATCTAAGCAATGAAGAGATAGCCAACCTAACAGATGCACAATTCAAAGCCCTGGTGATCAGGATGTTCACAGAATTGGTTGATTTTGGTCACAAATTAGATGAAAAAATGAAGGCTACAATAAGTGAAATGAAGAAAAACGCACAGGGAACCAATAGAGATGGGAGGAAAACTGGGACTCAAATCAATGGAGTGGACCAGAAGGAAGAAAGAAACAAACAAACAGAAAAGAATGAAGAAACAAGAATTCAACAAAATGAGGAGAGGCTTAGTAACCTCCAGGACATCTTTAAACACCCCAACCTCCAAATTATAGGGGTACCAGAAAGGGAAGAAGAAGAGCAACAAGTGGAAAACTTATTTGAACAAATAATAAAGGAGAACTTCCCCAATCTGGCAAAGGAAATAGACTTCCAGGAAGTCCAGGAAGCTCCGAGAGTCCCAAAGAAGGTGGACCCAAGGAGGAACACACCAAGGCACATCATCATTACATTAGCCAAGACTAAAATGAAGGAGAGAATTCTGGAAGTAGCAAGGGATAAAGGCAGAGTCACCTACAAAGGCGTTCCCATCAGACTGTCAGCTGATTTCTCAAAAGAGACCTTGCAGGCAAGAAGGGGCTGGAAAGAAGTATTCAAAGTCATGAAAGGCAAGGACCTACATCCAAGATGACTCTATCCAGCAAAGCTGTCATTTAGAATGGAAGGGAAGATAAAGTGCTTCTCAGATAAGGTCAAATTAAAGGAGTTCACCATCACCAAGCCCTTATTATATGAAATGTTAAAGGGACTTATCTAAGAAAAAGAAGATAAGAAATACGAACGGTAAAAAGACAGCAAACTCACAGTTATTAAGAACCACACCTAAAACAAAAGCAAACTAAGCAAACAACTAGAATAGGAGCAGAAACACAGAAATGGAGATCACACGGAGGGTTAGGAATAGGTGAGAGGGAGGAGGAGAGCGGGACAAGGTACAGAGAACAAGTAGCATAGATGGTGGGTAGAAAATAGAGAGGGGGAGGGCAAGAATAGTGTGGGAAATGTAGAAGCTAAAGAAGTTATGACACATGGACATGAACTAAAGTGGGGGAATATGGGTGGGAGTGGGGGTGCAGGGTGGAGGGGAATGAAGGGGGAAAATGGGACAACTGTAACAGCATAATCAATAAAATATATTTAAAAAAAGAAATTAGGACCAATATGAAGAAAAAATTTTGCAAGGCACTGCTAGAATCATGGACCCATAGCAACTATTTAAGTGAGAGAGAGTAGCAAAGCAATTTATAGATTCAACGCAATCCCTATTGAATTACTAATGACATATTTCACAGATATAGCACAAGTATTTCAAAAATTTATTTGGAACCATAAAGGACCCCAAATAGCTACAGCAATTTCAAAAAAGAAGAACAATGTAGGAGGGATCACATACCTGATATCAAACTGTATTACAAGGCCACTGTAATCGAAACAGCCTGGTACTGGCATAAAAACAGACACACAGACCAATGGAACAGAATAGAGGGTCCAGAAAATAAACCCAAGTCTGTATGGTCAATTAATATTTGACAAAGGGGGCAGAAGCACAACATGGAGTAAAAATAGCCTCTTCAACAAATGGTGTTGGGAGATCTGGACAGCTACATGCAAAAAAATAAGACTAGACCACCAACTTACACCATACACCAGAATAAACTCAAAATGGATAAAAGACTTAAACATAAGCCAGGATACCATAAAAGTCCTAGAGAAAAACAAGCAGGAAAATCTCAGATATTCCATGCAGCAATATAATCACTAATATGTCCCCTAGAGCAAGGAACATAAAGGAAAGAATAAACAAATGGGATCTCATCAAAATAAAAAGCTTCTGCACAGCTAAAAAAACAGCATTAAAATGAAAAGAACCAACTATATGAGAAAACATATTTGTCAATGATACCTCGGACAAGGGTTCAATCTCCAAAATATATAAAGAACCCACATGACCCCACTCCAGGAAGACAAACAACCCAATTAAAAACCAGCAAAGGACATGAACAGATACTTCTCCAAGTAGGACATACAGAGGGCCCAGAA
Organism: Anoura caudifer; assembly: GCA_004027475.1. NCBI lineage: Eukaryota > Metazoa > Chordata > Mammalia > Chiroptera > Phyllostomidae > Anoura > Anoura caudifer. The sequence goes on along the minus strand of PVKU01010437.1, from coordinate 2,783 downwards.
GCATATGAAAATATACTCAGCATCACTGAAAGGCAAATTTAAACCACAATGAGATATCACTTCACACTGGTGAGAATGGCTATCATAAACAGAACAACAAGCAACAAGTATTGGGGAGGATGTGGAGAAAAGGGAACCCTAGTGCACTGTTGGTGGGAATACAGACTGGTGTAGCCACTGTGGAAAACAATATGGAATTCCTCAGAAAACAAAAAATGGAACTGCCTTTTGACCCAGCAATTCCACTGCTAGGATTATATCCTAAGAACCCTGAAACACCAATCCAAAAGAACCTATGCACCCCAGTGTTCATAGCAGTACAATTTACAATGGCCAAGTGCTGGAAACAACTTACGTGCCCATCAGTAAATGAGTGGATCAAAAAACTATGATACATTTACACAATGGAATACTATGCAGCAGAAAGAAAGAAGGAGCTCCTACCCTTTCCAACAGCATGGATGGAACTGGAGAGCATTATGCTAAGTGAAGTAAGCCAGGAGGTGAAAGACAAATACCATATGACTTCACCTGTAAGTGGAACCTGATCAGCAAAACAAACAAGCAAGCAAAATACAAGCAGAGACATTGAAATTAAGAACAAACTGACAGTAACCAGAGGGGAAGTGGGAAGAGATAATGGCAGGGAAAAAGGGGAAGGATTTTTAGGAACATCTATAAAGAACACATGGGCAAAACCAAGTGGGGTGGGATCAGGGGTGGGAGGTGGGGATGGCTGGAATGGGGGTTAGTGGTGGTGGGGGAAATGGACATGACTGTACTTGAACAACAATAGAAAAGATTTTAAAAAATATAAATGAGAGAGGGTAGTATAGGGCATGGCAGTGGCAGGAGGTAGGAATATACTGTTCAGGAAGAGTGCTGCTCTAGAATGCTAAAGCTGGAAAGGACTGCAGAAATCAACCAGTCAGTCCACCTTCCTCATTGTAAAGACAGGGAAATTAAATTATCAGATTGGGGAAGTCACTTACAGGGTAAATTTGAATGGCAGGAGCCTAGAGACAGTGAAGCCAGCCAGGAATCCAGAAATAGAGAAATAAAGTGTTGGAATAGAAAGCAGGAATAGAAAGGAAAGGAATAGAAGGTTGTTTTGAAGGAAGAAAAACTGACAGCATGTGATGATTGGTCAGATAGGTATACGGGATGAATAAGCAGTCACTCCAAGATTTCACGGCTAGTTGAGTGGGAGGCAGGAGTGCAAGGACAGTGCCTGTTTGACAAGGGGAAGATAAGTTTCATTTTAGAGGTATTGGGACTTGAAACTTTTATTCAAGTAGACACTGTCCATCAGACAGTTAAAGAGCCTAGAGCTTCGATGAAAAGGTTAAGGCAAGAGATTTGGGAGTTCCTAAATCTCATCATTGCTCTTTCTTGAGGGAAAGAGGAGAGGGAGGGGGAAAGGGAGAGAGACTGGAGAGAGGCAAAGACAGCAGACAGGGCTGAGCTTTGAGCCTTGAGGGATATCCACAGAATGGGGATAGGAGAGGTGGTTGATTCACAAAGGAAATGAATAAACAGTGAAAGAGGGAGGAGAAACAACATAGATCAGTGTCTATGTCAGCAGCAGGGCTTTGAGAATGTCATAATGGTACACAGAAAACAATGCTGATGACTAGCAATATTAACAGGACTGGTAAACACTTAAATATAACATGGCTGTTTAAAAATAAGTATAGTGCATTGTGTGCCCACCACCCAAAGTCAAATCATCTTCCAATGTACACTTGAAACCTATATGACGCTATTAATCAATGTCGACTCAATAAATTTAATTTAGCCCTGGCTGGTGTGGTTCAGTGGACTGAGCACTGGCCTGCAAACCAAAGGGTAGCTGGTTCAATTCTCAGTCAGGGCACATGCCTGGGTCACAGGCCAGGTCCCCAGTAGAGGTTGTGCAAGAGGCAACCACACATTGATGTTTCCCTCTTTCTCACTCCTCTCCCCTCTGTCTAAAAATAAATAAATAAAATCTAAAAAAATAAATTTAATTTAAAAAATAAGGCAGCCTTGCATATACTGATAAAGATTTTCAGTATATGTAAATGTAAAAAGCAAGCTGCAGATTGTTTTAGCGTGTGCAAAAGGCAATTTAAGAAATTTATATTGATATTTGCTTGTGTATGTACAGTGACAGTCTAGAAAGATATGGTAAAAAAAAAAATGCAAGCACAGTGAAGGGTGGTGAACCTGGCCAGATGAGGGACAGGGATAAACAGGACACTATTCTTCATCTACCTTTTCATACCAAATGGCTTTTGACCCATGTAGATATGTTACCTATTCAACAAATAATTTGTAACATAAAGTAATTGTTCAATGAAGATAAGGAGGATAATGACAGCAAAAAGGCAAGTGAATTTGGCCCTCAGGAAGACCTCAGTGGAAGCCAGATTGGAGAGGATGAAGGAATGCACAGGCTGTTAGGAAACAGAGACACTGAACACATGCATGCACACACACACACATAAAACCATATACTACATACCTATATATAATATATATGGTACCTTTGGAAGGGTACAAAAATAATTGATAACAGTGGCTGCATCTGGGTAGAGAAATTAGTGATAAATACTTGCCCATTTGTATAATTTTAATCTCATTCCATGAACATTTATTACCTATGCCTAAAACAACAATTTAAACAAATATTGTTAGGAGAAGGAAGGGAAGGGAGGAGGGAGGGAGGGAGGGAGGGAGGAAGGAAGGAAGGAAGGAAGGAAGGAAGGAAGGAAGGAAGGAAGGAAGGAAGGAAGGAAGGA
>PVKU01010436.1:42164-52180 GCA_004027475.1 Anoura caudifer | reverse complement strand
CCCCCCCAGAGCTCCGGGCTCTGATATCACCCGTACCACCCAGTCCTGGGAACAGGGCCACCCCAGCCACAGCAGGGCAGCACCGTCCTTGTGCTGATGCCTGCACGTTGAGGCTCTTTCGGAAGCAGCCAGTGGGTCCCCCGACCCCCAGGGCTGGGCTCCTGCGTCCTTGGGCCCAGCCCTGATTGTGGGAGGCTGGCACCTGCTTGCTGAAAAGTTTCAGCTGGGACTCGGATGCCATGGGCCTGCAGGGTGACAGACCGTGAGGACCCTGGGTGTGGGGCTCCCTCTCAAAGACGTGGGGTGATTTTGCTGCCTGCAGGCTGCAGGGCTCCTGGAAGAAATCCTGCATCTCTCCTGGGGCCCAATGGGAGTCCCCCCCTACCCCCGCCCCGCCTCCCTCCCCCAGGGATGAAGGTCGGTGACACAGGATCCCACTCCGGAGCCAAGTTCTGTGGGGGTGGGGGGGGGTGGGGGGGGCAGGGTTTCCTTGGATTTTTGGCACCTTGGTGCTTCTAATCGATCTTTGTTTTCCAGATGTCTGAACCTTATTTAAACCGATCTCCCCAGTTTGGGAACACAGCTGCCCTCACCCCGGAAACCAGAGATGTTCCGGGTGTCCTCGTCGGAGGACCCAGAGCTCACTTCCATAGTGAAAATGTGGATTTTAAGATTTGCTTCTTAATTGGAGAATGTAAAGCTCAGCCAGAAGAGAAAAGGAAGCTCTCTCCAAAGACAGATGATTTTCACGGGGTCGGGAGAATAAAGGCCAAGGGGTCCTCTGGCCGTGTTTCGGGCCCAGGGGGGCCCCTACTTTCCAGGTCAGCTCCCGCCTGTTCAGCGTGAAGGCCAGGCCTGAGGGGCTGCCCCGGGTCTTCCCGCGTCCCCTCCGGCACAGTGAACCACACTAGCCGGTGGCGATCCTTCCAGTTCCAATCAAACTCCGTGCTGCGACAATGTCCACAACCCGTGCTCTGGCCCCGCCCACGCTCTACCTTGCAGCCCAGCTTGGCTTGGGTTCGAGATCTGCAGTGCAGGGGGTGGACTTCCCTGTAAAGACCCGGATTGGATTGCGAGTATTCCGGACTCTGTGGGTCGTGTTTCCCGGTTGCAGCCTCTGGTGCACCTGCTGAGCCTCCCATCCCCCCACCACGGTGGGAGCTCGGCAGTCCCGGTGGACCCTGGGCTCCAACACAGCTTTGCCGACGGGCGCTGGATCTCCGGTCTCACCCCCATCCCACCAGGCTCTCCTACAGGCCTTCTCCCCAACCGCTTCAACCCGAAAAGCCAGGGTACGCCGGTGGGCTGTGGAAAGCCCGGCCGGGGGCCGGATCCGGGCCAGGATGGGCCTCCCCCGTCCGAGCGTCAGAGGCTGGGAGCCATTGGGGCTCCCGGGGTGTTTGGGGATTTGCTCGTAAGACGTCACTGGAAACTCACGTCCCCGGGCCGCTCACCCCCCCCTCCCCCGAGTGGGCCGTTCTTTCCTAACGATGGACCACTTTCCTGAGTCACCAGAAAACCCAGAACGCTGACTGAGAGCCGGGCCCGGCACCAGCCCCCGTGGCAGGCTCCCCGGCCGGGCCTGGCAGGGACCTGGTTGTTTTCTTGCCAAATCTTGCAACCGACTGGGCTTCTCAGCAGGTCCACCCGGGTATTTCCCATGTGACTGTGAACCGACAGCAGAGGGGGCGTGAGGTGTCTCCTGCCCTTCGCCCTTCGCCCCCACCTGGCCTCCGGGTCTGACCCCCCCGGCCTGACCGGGCCTCCCATGAAGGACTTGCACCGGGGGCTCAGCGAGACCTTCCTCTCTGGTTCCTGCGAGGCCGCGTGGCAGGAGGTGGGAGCTCGCAGATGGCGGTGGGGCGGGAATTCGGCCACAGAACGGACACGCGGAGGTCTCTGTAACTTCCTTAATTGTTCAAACCAGGCGGCAACTTCCAGTACATTCTGACACAGGTGTTTGACAGGAGGGACCGGCCGGGCCGGCGTACACGTGTCCGCCCTGCGGACAGAGACGTGGGGGCCTCGTGCGGCGGAGGGGCCCCCTCCGCGTGCCCTGGGTGTGGCTTCTCTGCGAGGTGGCTCCCTTCTGTTGCCCATAAAAAAGAGAATTCTTCCCGAAAAGCTGAGCGCCGGACGGGGCGGTGGGAGAGGGGGCTGGGTCAGTAACCAGTGCGACGTGGCCACCATGCCCGGCCTGCAGGGGGCGCCGTGGGGGGCCTGCTGCCCAGGGCTGGTGGCTAGGACTCTGCCACTGGCGCAGGCACCTCAGGGCCTTGCCAGCTCCCGACCCAACGGGCCGCACTGCTAATTCCTCAGGTCCGTCACCGCAGCCAGGGATGCTGCTCTGCCCGGGGCTTCTGGTCTACCTTCGACCAGCTTACATGCACACTGGAACAGTCAACATAGAAACCACCGAACGCCACCAGGGCTTGTTAACCTTGAACCCCTGGCCGCCTACAGGACCAGAAAAAAAAAAAACACCTCTAGGGAAACCAAGAACCACTCCCGCCCAGAGGGCCCGGTCCTGGGCGCACCCAGCGTGCCCACAGGCCTCTCCGGCCCCAGCCCCGTGCACTCGGGTCCCAGCCCCCTGGAGAAGCCACGCCACGCCAGACCCTCGGCACAGAAGCCCCTGGGGACGCAGGCCCAGCCTCGGGAGCAGCTTCTCCAGACATGCGGGCAGGTCCCATTCTGCTCCCGTCTCCGGAGCAGCCTGCAGAGCCGCCCCAGCAAAGCCCGGCTGTGCAGACGCCGGGGCTGGAAGCACAAAGCCTGGGTGGTTGGCAGCGGCCTCCCGAATGCCACGGCCGCCCAGGGCAGAGCCCTCTGGGCGGGGCAGGGAGCATGGAGGGTGTCCCCCCGCAGACCCAGGGATGCAGGAGCCCACTGACACCGGGCCAGACCCTAGGGACAAAAGTCCATTCTCAGCAACCACTCCAGACAGACGAGCGAGACTTGAGGACACCAGCGTGGCCCTGAGACCTTAGCGGCTGTGACGGGGGAGGACAGCTGGACAGGCACTTTGCCGTGGGCCTCCCCTGGGTCCTGAGGGGAGCCCTGGGGAAAGGCATGGGAGGTCCAGACAGATTAACATCCTGCCTTCTCCTGGGGGACCCCCCTTAGAGGCCCCCAAGACTGGACAAAGCAGCGAAGGACCCTCCAGCAAGCCCAGGGAACTCAGCTCTCCAACCTGGGCAGCCAAGTCCCGGGAGCAAGGTCCACCCACCAGCAACGACCAGGAGCCCGAGAGGAAGCTGCGGGTCATGGCCCCTGGGTCGTCGTCTCCTCCTCCTCCTCCTCCTCCTCCTCCGGGCCTACCCATCAGGCTGTGCTAGTTAGTGGGGTGTTAACGGTACCCAGCACAGCGCCCCCAAACTGTGGACTGAAGGAAGACGGCCACAGGATAAACGAACAGCCGAGGCTTCTCCAGGGATGAAAATCCGCTGGTGCAAGGGCCTGAATTCACAGCCTGAGCCCTGGATCTAAACGGGGGGCTGGTTGGGGGGGGGATGGGGGGGACAAAGAAAGGTCTGCGACAGCAGTTCTCAGTTCTTACTTACTGACCAGTCTGTGCGTGGCACGTTTTATTTCTATAAAACTATTACAAAATATTCAAAAATACAGTTTAGTAAATTTACAGCAGTTATTCTGAATTTATTAATGCAAAAAACATCCTTGTTTATCTCTGTACAAACTGCAGGTTCCATCCGCGTGGGCTCATCGCTGTGTGCGCTTTTAAAAAATATCATTTTCTAATAAATTCTTTGAAGTTAAAAATAACAAGAGATCTTCCAGTTTGTCCAGAAGGAGGAAGAGGAAGAAGAAGGGGAGGAAGAGAAGGAGGGAGAGGAGAAGAGGAGGAAGGGGAGGAGGAAGAGGAGGAGGAGGAAGAGGAGGAAGGGAAAGCGTGTGTGTGTGAGTGTGTAACAGTCTTGACTCCCAAGAACGTGGCCAAAAGGGTGACGGCAAAGCAAGGGTCACACCAGGAAGACACCAGAGGAGACGGCGGTGATGCTGGAAATTAGTTAAATTAAAAATAATATATTTTTTCATATTTTACACTATTTCAAAAATGAAATGTAATTCAGTTAAGTATTGATCTCTCAAAAAAATCTAATTTACAATTCTGTGTATAAAAATAGACTTTCTGGGCCCCCACGAAGCGCGTCTTAGTTCACACTGGCTGAGAAGCAGGAGCGGCGGCGGAGGAGGGGGGGGGCGGGGAGCGCATAGCGCGGCGTTCCGAGCGGCAGGACCGGGGACTCGTAGAAAAATAGACTCTGAGCGGGTCGCTGGGCCTCACAAAAGAATCTTTCCCCCTGTGAGTACAGTTCACACGACAATAATAAATTATCCGAGAAACAAACTAGTTAAGGCTCTTGAAGGTCCGGTTCCTATTATTTAAAACATCTATTCATACCCAACAAATAAATAGCCAGGAGAGGTGAAAAACAAAACCATCAAAACAATAACCAAAAAAATAAAAATAAAAAATAAACGAACTAAACACGATGCCAGAACTTCCCCGGGGCCTTGCTTTCCTTATAGTCTACTTTGGGCTGTCCTACTTTATTATTATTATTATTATTAATTATTATTATTATAATTAACGTCTCATTCCGTGCGCTTTTTCCGTGTGTCTTTTGCTGTATCTCGCTGTTGCCCCCCCGCCCCCCACCCCGCGCGCCCCGCCCGCCCCGTTCCCGGCCTTCAGCTGGACTTGACCGCCATGCCCAGGGGGTGCAGGGCCTCGCTGTCCAACAGCCAGGTGCCTATTTGGTAGAGCAGCTGCGAGTACCAGTGGACGCCCGCGGCCCCCGACGCGTCCGCCGGCCCTGGCGCGCCCGGCGCGGGCTGGGGGGCGCGGCCGCCGCCCCCGCCGTCCCCGTCCCCGCCGCGGTCCGTGCGCACCGGCGCCAGCGCGGCCAGCAGCGCGTGCGCCAAGCGGAAGGGCGCGAAGGCCCGGTGCGCCCAGCTGTGCTCCTCGATGACCGCGTAGCACGACGCCAGCACCCGGTTGATGAGGATGGTGCCCTGCGCCGTGAGCGGCGCGTACGCGCCCGTGGCCTCCTCGCGCAGCGTCACGCTGTGCACGGCGGCTGGCAGGAGCCGGCGGTCCCCGCCGCGCTCGGCCACCACGTACACGCGCTGGCCCGGCCGCACGCGGCTGGCGAAGAGCGCCCGGCGCCCCAGCGCGCCCCCCGGCGGCCGCCCCGCGCCCGAGTGGTTGTGCGGCGCCACGAAGAGCAGGTGCGCGGCGGTGAGCAGCAGGCGCTCGCGGGGCTCCCGCGTCTCGATCACGTAGAAAACCTTCTTGGCGCCGTCGTCGCGGTCCAGGAAAGTGAGGAAATCGCTGTAGAGCAGCCGGCCCTGGTCGTCGGCCGCCAGCACGCGGTCCCCGGGGCGCAGGTCCTTCACCAGCTTGGTGCCGCCCTGCTCCAGGTGCACCGTGGCCGAGCCCGGGAAGCAGCCGCCCGACTTGGCCGCCACTGAGTTCTCTGCGGGGAGGAGGAAAGAAGAGCGGACAGGACGGTGAATCCCGAGGCAGAGGCGTGTGTGGGGAGCGGCGCGCGCTCGGGGAGCCGCGCGCCCAGACGGGGATGCGCGCAGCTCCGGGGAAAGGTTAGGGGTTGGCCGGACGAAGACCTCCCTCCTGGAGCCCCACCGCCTGGGCGACAAACTTCACACACAGACACATTCCTTCACGACTCTTTTAGGATCGGGCTGGCGGTGATAAAGGCTGGCTGGCCCCACTCCTTCCTCCCCACCCCCCACCCCCGGCTCAGTACACACCCAACTTCGCCACGAATTCAGAAGGTATTTGCTCTCCACTTGGATTCCTCGGGAAGCCTCCTTGAGCTCACCCGGGCGCCTTCCCGCCCGCTCCCCACCCCCCACTCCCCACCCCCACCCCCACCCCCACCCCCACCGCGCTCCAGCACCCGGCTGCGCCGCGGGGACCCCTCGCCCGCCTGCCCCCAGCGCCCAGCCAGGGGCCTCTGGTGTCGGTGTTTTGGGGGGCGGGGGCGGGGGTGAAAATAGCTGTAGTAGTTGTAGCAACTGGACAAACATTCCAGAGAACCGGCCGAGGTGTGAAAACCCGGGGCTTGTGTGGATTTTCCCATTAAAATCCAATAAAGGGCCCCGCATTGTGGTTGCGAGGGCTGCGCTGGAAGGGAGACACTCTCGGAAGAGGCTTCCACGTCTCCTCTCGCCTTTGGGGCTCCCGGCTGCCCCCTCCCTATTTGCTCAGGTGCACCGCCTTCCCCCGCACCCCCCCCCCCAACCCTCGGCGTTCACACGCGGGCTCTCCAGAAGCCCGGGCCTCGCAAGCAGTATTTGCACAGGCAAGCCACTCTTCCAAGCTCTCAAGATGTGTATTTGAATTTTAAATGGCGGGACCGGCGAGAGCGCTGGAAGCCGCCGAGTTCTCAAGGCCCCTTGACGACGCGCTTTCTCGAGCCCTCGGTGGCTCTCTGTCCCGAGGACAATGATCGGAGCGGGCGGCGCGCGGGGGGCCGGGAGGAGGGGCGCGGAGGCCCCAGTCTTCTTTGCATTCCAATCTCTGGGATCAGGCCTTTTGCAAATAGAGATCGCGAGAAAGAATCTTCCTGCTGGAATTACAGAGGGTTTTTAATCTTCTCATCGGTTTCTCCGGCATGAAGTGCGGGCCTGGCCACGGGAGGCCCGCTGGAGCCCCCCGGAATGCGGCCCTGGACGCAGACAGCCGGAGTCGTCGAGTCGCACGACCCTGCTTGACACGCAGCGCGCTGCGCCCCGGCCCATGTGCGCAGAATGCCAATGAGCGGCTCTGAGCGGCCGGGGTCTGCTCCCCGGCAGGGTCCTGGGGCCGGATTACCGCTGCTCATTTGCGAAGAGACCTCTAGGGACCCCACCCCGCCAGGGGCACCCCCTCCAGGGGGACCCCGCGAACAGAGGTGGCCCCGGGGGGACCGCGCGCGCGCACGCGCTCGAGCACAGTCGGGAGGTGCCGGGAAGGGCGCGCCCAGTTATGGGGCAGGGGTGCGAGGAGGGGGGGGCAGCGACGCGCGAAGCGGGACTGAGACCCCTTCCCCACTGCCCCCCACACTCCTTTTCTTTCTGTTGTGTAAGGAAGCCACTATTTTCTTTATCTACGAAGTGTGTCTTGACACTTTAAAAAAGTGTTTTTCTACTCACATCTGCTATTAAAATACAGTTTGGAAGGCAAACCGGCAAAACTGGGGACGGGGGTGGGGGTGGGGAAGACACGGTTCCTCCGGAATTCAGTGTGAACTGTTTTGCTAAATGCGCCAACTTATGCTGAGACCGAGACGTGGCACAAACAGTCGCCAACTTGAGATATTCGCGCGTGTGGGCGGAAAGCCTTCCCTTTCAGAGCGATTCCTCGCCAGCGACCGCATGCGGCGTTGCAGGCCCAGGGAAAACAGCGTGCGCGCGCGCGCGCGCGCGCGGTGGGCTGGCCTGGCCGCAGCTGCAGCCTCCGCTTTCTTGGCCCTGCCTGCGGCAGCAGGCCAGCCCAGCTGGCTCCTAACGAGCCGGGCAGGGGCTTCTGGGCTTGCGGCGTCCAGATGTTGGAAGTGGCGACTGCTGGGTTTATTACCTCCCACCAGGCCTCTCCCCAAAGGCTTAGCCAGTGAGTTAAGTGAGTTTAGAATCCACAGGCGCGCATGGGGAGGGCCAAGGCCGAGGGGTTTAGGCCCTGGACAGAACCTCCGGTTCTGCGGCAGGCAGCGGGGCTGGTGGGCCCGTTGATCCTTAAGCCCTGAACGAGAGGGAGGCTGAGGCCAGACCTGGCTGACCACGCGGGGCTGCGATCTTGCACCAGCACAGGGTCCCCACCTTTCTCCCCTGTCTCCACCACCTGCAGTGGTGCTCTGGAAATGGGGGTGGGGGGTGGGGAGCGCTCAGGAGGCCGTCCGCCCTGGGCATCAGGGCCCAGAGGGCCTCAGGCCTCTGCAGCCCTGAGGTGCGGGTGCGATTCCTGGCCAGGGGCGAGCCTCACAGGGTGTGAAACACCGGCCATCCTCATCCACCTCCCTCCCCTCCCTGGCCATCAGTCCCCCTTCCCGTTTTTTGGCTTTGCTTCCAGTCCGGCCCGGGGGCACACAGGTGCCACCTCGTGGGCCGAGGGCCACAGGAAGGCCTCCGGCACTCACCTGCTTTCACGGAGCAGTGGATGTGGGCTTTGGACTCGTAGTACACCCAGTCGAAGCCGGCCTCCACCGCCAGGCGCGCCAGCATGCCGTACTTGCTGCGGTCGCGGTCGGAGGTGGTGATGTCCACGGCGCGGCCCTCGTAGTGCAGCGACTCCTCCGAGTGGTGGCCGTCCTCGTCCCAGCCCTCCGTCACCCGCAGCTTCACGCCGGGCCACTGGTTCATCACCGAGATGGCCAGGGCGTTTAGCTTGTCCTTGCATCTCTGCAGGGAGAGGAGGGGTGGAGGCAGAGATCGGCATCCGCCCACACCGGGTTCCCGAGGGCGAGGGCTGAGCTGAGAAGTGGGAGGACTAGGCCTGGAAGGAGCCCAGTCGGCTCAGAGGAGGTGGCCTTGGGCCTGGGGGGGGGGCGGGGGGGTGTGTATGTGTGGGGGGGCCTGCAGGAGGAGCAGCTCCTCTCACAGGTACAAACCGAGGGCCCGTCTCCAAGTCCTGACCCAGCAAGCAGGTCTCCGACCCCGGCCTGGGGCGCGGATGAGACTTTTTGGAAACAGGCGAACTGTGTGTGTGTGTGTGTGTGTGTGTGTGTGTGTGTGTGTGTGTTTAGGCACAGGATGGAGAACCCACCTGGGGTACCTTTGGCCATGCCTCCCTCCTTCTGCAAGGTGCCCCCCAGCCCTCGCTGCTGCGGGGGCTGGGGGGCCCTTTCCCTGCACCTGCGCCGGGCTCCGCCCTTCTCCCTGGGCGCACTCCCTCACCTGGAGGCCAGAGAGAGGCCCAGGGTGCGACTCTGCAGGAATCGAGCAAAACACACTGGGCTCCTTGAAGAGCTAAAAGCCTTGCCTTATCTGCAGACCCTCCCTCCTGCCCTGCACCTATCTGAGGTGAGAATGGAGCCAAAGGTAGAGCCGGAGGTGTGGGAAGCTGTTAGCCAGGCGGGAGGGGCGGGGAGGGCCGGCAGCGAAAGGCGGCCGGGCCAGTTGGGGTTTTCAGCGCGGGCCCCGGCCGGACCGGCCTTTATCTGCGCGGCCACATTCCTCTGCCCCGCAGAACTCTTTCTGCCGGCGTTTCTGTGCACTAATTGTGTCTCTTGTTTTCCTTAACCTGTTCCCTTCCCCCTCTTGTTTTCTTGGCCCCGGCGCAGAGCCGCAGAATGGTGTCCGGCAAGTTTGAAGAGCAAACTTCGGAGGGGGAGGGAGGGAGGGAGGGAGGGAGTGGGGGGTGGGGAGCCAGCGAAAAAGCCTGAGGCCTGGGAGCCCTTTGCCTGGGGGGGTCTCCGTCTGGACACCACCCTTCCCCTGCCCCCACAACACACACCCACGGGGAAGCTGCCTGGCGGTGGGGGGGGGGGAGTCAGGGAACCAGCAGGCGGGTCGCGCGCCCCCGGGGTGGGGGGGGCCGCGGTGCGCGGAGCTGGGGTCTCCGGACAAACGCGCGTCCCAGGGAGGGCAGCACTGAAAACAGCTGAATCGAGTGTGCGCGTCGTGGGCTCCCCGCCCCCTCCTCCAACTCTCTGGACGCGCATCCTGCTTAGGGGTGCGGGCTTTCAAACGGGGGGGGGGACGATGACAAAGTCTGAGGGGGCATCCCCTGGAGAGGCCGGCTCACGGGGAGGGGGCGACAATTTCCAGGTGAGGTCTGCAGAGGGCAGGGCTGGCCTCCTGCAGGCGGCGGCTGCTGGGCTGGAAAGGCGGCCCCATCCAGGACCCTGATAACCGCGTGGGGGGGGGGGCTCATTTCCTAAAGAGTGGAAGGGGGGCGCCCTTGCAGGAGGGGATGGGACGGATTGAGCCACAGGAAGAGCCCTGTGTACGGAGCAGCAATAAAACCCAGTGATACGGCTGAACAGTTAAAC
>PVKU01010436.1:16000-42064 GCA_004027475.1 Anoura caudifer | reverse complement strand
GGAGTCCCGCGCCCCCATCCCACAGCAGCGCGGGTCTCCTGGGGGCACTTGGAGCTCTCCACGGCGACCCCCGGGGCAGCGGGCGTGGGGAGGGCAGGATGGGGAGGACACAGGACCACCCCTGCGTCCTGAGCTGCGCCACTCGGGCCAGAGGTGGACGACCTAGCCGAGGACGCAGGCCGAGGCAGGCCCGAGTCCGCGCCCCGCGCCCTCCCCCGCGTCCCCCGCGCGGCCTGGGCCGGCGGCAGCGAGGACGCGCTGCGCCCGGGCCGGCCATCAGTGCACTGGGTCGTGTGCCGCGAATCAAGCCCGACTCTGTGCAGCCACCGTGAAGCCCAGCGGGGCCGCTCGGCCGCTTTGTGTCGCGGAAGCCGAGCGGTTCCCCGCGCCTGAGCTCCCGCCGCCTCCCCCGCCTGCGCAGACGCTGGGCGCCCAGCGCCCGAGAGGGACCGTCACTGCCCGAGGCCCAAGGGCTCCCCCAGCGCGGGGGAGGGGTGCTTCAACTTCAAAAGAGCACCCCCAGTCCCTACGCGCACCGCCCCCCCGCCCCAGCTCCTTCCCTACTCCGGAAAACCAGACCCCTCCCATCAAAACAGAAAAAACACTCCTAAAACCCACACCTGAGCGCGGTGCCCCGGGGCCGCCACGCACCCAGAAATCTACTCATCGCGGCGTCTCAGGCCGATGCCCTCGCGGCCCCCCGGCCCCTGCGAGTCCCCGGCCGCCGGCACCCCGCCGGGCACCCGCGGCCTGCGGGGACAGGGCGTCTGTCTGCGCTCCCCCCTCGCGGAGTTAATATTAACCAGGAGCTCATGCGTTCCAGAGCTGCTCTCAAAGTTCCACTGGGGACGATCTTGCCACGGTTGAGGGACTCGGGCCGCAGTCACGTTGGAGAGACAGAGACGCACGGAGCCGCGGAGGGACGGCGAGGCAGGGGACGGAGGGACACGCACCTGAGCCCAGAGTCCAGGTGGTTGTCCTGACCGAGGGGCCAGCGGGCGCGCGGGTTCCCGGAGGAGCCCTAACCTCCTCTGGCCTGGGAGGCGGTCCCTGCTTCACCCCTTCACCCCAGCAGCCCTGCCCCTCACCACCCACGGCCTCCGCCTGCCCCCCCACCACTGCCCCGCCCTCCCACTCGTGGAATCAGAGCGAAAGGAAGCACAGCAAGGGATAAACCAAGGGCACCTTCCAGGCTGCCCCCCTCGCCACCGACGATTTCTGGAGACATTGTGGGGGTCTGTGACCCCATCCCGGCCTGGCTCTCCCCACCCACCCCTACGGCGGCTGCCCCTCCCCCGTCCTTTTGTCCTGGGAACGGGAAGAGCCACTGCCCAAGGAAAAAAAGTATTTGTTTTCGTTTCTTCGTCTGAGGGAAGTTGACAAGAAGGTCAGAAGTTCAAATGCTGCAAGCGCACGCGGCGGCTAGAGTGGCCCGGCGCGGGGCGCTGGGCCTCGGGTCCCCGGAGGGGCGCCCAGGCCCTGGAGGCCGGGAGGCAGCGGAGCCTGCGCTGCACTTCGGCCCTGGCACCGGCCTCCGCACCCGCGCGCAGCGACCCGGGCCGTCGGGGCCTGCTCGGAGCCGGGGCAGACCGGCGCAGGGCGCGTGGAGGGGCGGCCGCAGCCCGCCCCGTGCGCTGAAACCCGAGCCGCGGGATCGATCGGCCCGCAGTAAGTGGAGCCGAATGCGTCTGCCTGGGCGCGCGGCTCCGAGCTCGCAGGTCCGCGGCCAGGCCGGGGCCCCTCTCCGGCGTCGGCACCGCGCACTCGGGGGTGGATGCTGACCCCTCCCGGTCGGGGACCTGTGGTGTCCCCGCCCCCCGCCTGCTCGAGCCTCTCCTTCCTGCTCCCCGGCTCCGAGGGACCCCGAGAAGGCCCCCTCCCTCCCGGGGGAGCAGGGTGACCCGGGGTCGGGGCCCGGGACAGCTAGAGGACTGCCCGCCGCCGGCTGCGCGCTGGGCGCCCCGAGGCCTGCGCAAAGTTAACCGCCGCTCGCGCCGCTCTGGGCACTGGCGCGCGCGGCCACGCTCGCGGTCCAGATTTAAGGTGGTCGGGCCAGATGAGAGAGAGCGAGGGTGAAGGGCCCTCTCCTCCGCTCCCCTCCTCCCCGGGCTCCCCGGCTGCCCGCCCGTGTCCTGCCTCGGCTCCGCAGCCAGGCCGGGTTCTGGCTGGGCGCAGAGGGCCCGGAGGTGGCGTCTCAGTCCCGCCGCCCCCACCCTCGCGGCCCTTCCGCGCCGCTCCATCAGCTGCGCTGCGGCGGTGCGCTCCTAGCCCTAAAGGTAGGACTTGAATATTTTAATAGGGCAATAAAAAGGATGTTGACCTATATTCGCCAGGAAATCCATTTCTAGCTTCAGTCCTACGTGCGCGGAGTTTCAGACAGCCCACCCTGGGCGGGGAGACTGGCAGCCCGAGGTCTCCAGCGGCGGCGGGGAGGGAGAGCGGGCGCGTTTGCTTTGGTTCCTCTCTCCAGCCCCCTCCCTGGTCCCCAGGCGAGCAGGTTGAAAGCTGGACCGATGCATCGCCAGTAAGTTCCAAGTCCCTCCCCTCAGGTACCAGGCAGGGAGCAGGAAAGCGCATCCTTAAAGAAATATCGATACCTTCGCCCTGATGGGCACAACTGCCGCCGCGGAGTCGCAGCAGCGCTGGGTGACACGGCCAGGGACCAGCCCCCAGCCTCTGGAGCCTTGTGGTCGGAAACGCCAGCAGGCTCTTCCCAGGGAGGGCCTTCGGTGCGGCGCGGCGGCAGGTGGAGGGGGGGGTGTGGGAAAGAAAAGCCCGGGGAAGGGAGCCTGGCAGCTCAGGCGTCTGGACCTGCAAGCTAGTCCTTGTTTGTGGGGGGGTTTCTTCCCCTTCCCTGCATGTCCGCTGCAAACTTGGAAAGGACAGACGCACCCCCCCCCACCCCAGTGAAGGTCTCCCCCAGTGACCAGCCAGCGCCGAGGCAGGGTGCGAAGGCCATCCCAGCCGGAGCGACCGAATCAGGGCCATCCTTGGACCCCGTCTCCTGTGGGCCTCCCCACCCCCACCCTGAACTTCTGCAGCTGGACCCTTCACCTGCATTCCCTCCAGGAAGAGGGAGGGATGGCTGGCAGGCAGGTGGGTGGGGAAGGCCGGGGTGAAGTCGCCCGGCTATGTCTGCCCGCAGAGCAAACACCCTAAGTCCGGAGCTGCCCGGTCCCCCAGAGCCCCCTTGCTCGAGACACATTCCACGCCCAGCGCTGGGTTTCTACCTGAGTCATCAGCCGGTCGGCACCGGTGTTCTCCTCATCTTTAAATATTATGTCGGGGTTGTAATTGGGGGTGAGTTCCTTAAACCGCTCCGAGTTCCGCGAGATCTTCCCTTCGTATCTTCCGCTGGCCCCCAGGGTCTTCTCCGCCACGTTGGGGATGAACTGCTTGTAGGCTAAGGGGGTCAGCTTTTTGGGGTGCCGCCTCTTCCCAAACCCCCGGCCGGGTCCGCACGCCAGCCCCGGGCACATCAGCAGCGAGGAGACCAGCGCGACCAGCAGACACCTCACCACCAGCAGCATCTCGTCCATGGAAACCAGCGACTCCCCAGCCGTCCCCGCGCGGGTCCGTGTGCGCGAATGCGCGGGTGGCTGTGTGTGCGCTCCCCCTGCCTGGCTCGCCGCTGGCTCTCGCTCGCTGGCTGGCTGGCTGGCTGGGCGGCTGGCTGGCTGCTGGCTCCCTCGCTCTCTCGCTCGTTCGCTCTCGCTCGCTGGCTCGCTCGCCGCCTGGCTCTTTCTCTTTCTATAGAACCCTGCCCGCCGCCGCCGCCGGCGCGGGGGACTCGCGGCCGATCCCCACCCAGACGGGGGCTGGAGCGGCAGGCTGCTGCTGGTCGCTGATAACGGAGCACATCGGAGTTGGGGCGGGAGACAGCAATCAAAGACAAAAAGAGTCTGATTTTAAATGGTAGCAAGCCTAGGGAGCTTGTGAAGCAGCCTGCCTCCAGTAGTATATTATAACTGGCAGGGGCGTATCTGATTGGCCACTGCAACGCAAGCTTCTTTCTCTTCTGATGTTAACCCTAAAAAAGACTAGAATTTTTTTTCTGCGGCTGCTGGTGCTGTATTTTCACCTGAAGGCTTCGAGTTAAAAGGGGGGAAAAAAAAATCCTTGCCAAAGACGAGGGTGGGCGTGAGGCAGGCGGCCGGTGCCTGGACTGCCAGCCAGCACCCCGCTTTCCGCAGGTCTCCCCGTTCCCCCTTCCCTGTCTCCAGAATGGTAGGCGCTTCAGTGAAAACCAACTTAAGTTTTTGAAGGCCAGTCTCGACGCCCCCCCCCCGCCCCCCGCCCCCGCCGCCACCCTGCCCCCTGAACCAGCTTCGACCATCAAACGAGTCTCCTCTCCCGTGTTGGACGGGCACAGCTACCCAGGTCCTTATGTCAATGTTTTTATTTTTTCCCCAAGACTGGAGCGTGCAGCCCAGGTCTGCCTGCCTGCTCGACACCGAGGGTCGGTGCGTGTGTCGCGGAGCGTTCTGCCTCCTTGGACGGGAGGGGGGTTCTCACCTTCCACGGCAGAGAGCGTTGAGATTCGACCAAGTGCTTTTCCAGGGCCTCGGGAGAACTTGAACATACGGCCCCTCTAACTGTGTTTCAGCGGGTGCCCTATTTTTAACCCCCTGGCCGTGGCGTGCTCAGGGGCTGGTACAGTGACCCGAGACTGGGCCCGGAGGGTCTGGGCGCTGCACCCAGCCTGCAGAAATGGCACGGGATGGGGGGGGCGTGTTGGCTGGTGCGGATGGTGAGGTGGGCAGAGGCCCATGGTGCCTGGGGGCGGCGGGAAGTGGGCAAGGCCCTGCACACACCACCCCCACCATCGATCCATCTGAGCCAAGCGCAGGCCAGGGATGAGCGGAGTGTGGGGTTCAGGCTCCCCCCACATCGTGCGGAGCTGGCTGTCCGTGGAGCCCTGCCGGGAGCCGGCCCTGGGGGCTGCAGGCGAGCAGCGCTGTGGCCAGAAGGGGCATCTGGACGGACAGACAGACCAGAGGGCCTGGCGCTCAGAGCTGGCAACGCTGGTGTTCTTACCCGCCGTGCATCTTCCCGAGAAAAAGTCCCATTTGAGGCAGGAACATAAAACCAGACCCCCCCACAACTCCACACGACATGCCCTCTCCGCTCCCACTCTCCCAGGAATTGCTCTGGAACAGGCCACGCAGCCAGGGCCCTCTGTGTGGGGTGGAAATGCTGGCCCCGAGACAGCCAGGCCCTTCACTGTCCCCCTGCAACGATAAAGCTGTCCCTTGGCCCAGCCCCGCCGCGAGCAGCAGGAGAGGCCAGGTCTGAAGCCTGGGCCACCGCACAATGGGACCTTCCCGGCCGCTGGCAGACAGCGGCTGTGGTGCCGGTGGGGAAGGGGACCTGCTGAGCGCCGTGTAGCCGGGCCTTGCCCGAGCCCTCCCGGGGCGGGAGGACCCCAGCCCCCCAAGCCACCTTGCTTGCTTTTTCTGTCCTGTGAGTGGTGAACCAAAGTGCTGGGAAGGGCAGCCACTTCTAAGCACCGTGGGCAAGCAGCTCCCACGGCTTGCCAGGTGCAGGGGCCTCCGTGTCCAGGCCGGGGTCCTGGTCAGGACAGGCGCGGGAAGGGCCCACCTTCCTGGACCCGGGAAGGCAGTGGGCCTGCATGGGGCGCAGCGCGCAGAGACCCCGGGGGCTGGGCACGCCCAGCCTCTGGCTCACCCTCCCCTGCGGCAGCCCCGCACCTGGCCTAGCCGCAGTCCCTTCCCTTCCCCCCAGTTTTCCGCTCTCCCTCCCTGACCATCCCAGCCACAGGCTGAGGACTGCAGCTCCGGACCTGACCCTGCAGCCCCAGGACCCTGGACCCTGTGACCCTGTGCCAGGGCTGGTGCGCAGAGGCAGAGGGGAGGTGCGCGCTCCCGGGGCAGGCGACCCGGCGCGTGCAGGGACCTCGGACCAGCCACACCGGCGGCTGCGGCCTGTGCATGGGGGTGGGGTGGGGGCTCCGGAACCCGGCTTGGGGGCGCCCGGCATGGCGCTGCTCTTGACCTGGGGTCTGGAAACTCTCAGAAATGAAATAAAGATGCACCAAAAACCTCTCCCCTGACCCCTATGTCTGAGGACCCCCCCACCCCACCTCCCCATCGTGGGTGGGTGGGGGTGGGGAGTCTGGGCAAAACTCCACCGTAGTTCTATTTACTGCTTTGGCCACAAGGGCACTGGAGAGGCACCTGGAGAAGTGAGCCCCTTCCTCTCCTTTCCCCGCCGCCCCCACTTCCTCGGACTCCAGACACCAGATGGCTGCCCCCCTTTCCAGAGGTGCAGGCCAGAGGCTCCAAACCCCACCTCTGCCTGACCTGGCCAGGCACACCAGGTCACCCTCCGGATGCTTTTTTAATTTGCTGGGCTCTGCCCCGCGCCCCACGGTCCCCACACCCTTCCCCCCACCCCTCCATCCCTCACCAGCATCCCTGCTGAGGACAGGTGGCTGCCCGCCTCCTGCCCCCACCCCCAGGAGGCGCCGCCGCGGCCCCTGCTGCCCCGCCGGGCCCCGCCGCTAGATGGCCTCCTGAGTCTGCCTTCAGGTCGGCTCTGCGGGCCGGGAATCGGAGCCGACCGGCGGGGAGAGGCCCCCGGGAGCGAGCGGGGTTCCCGACTGGGTTGTCCTGTCCTGACCTCGTCACCTGTCCCCGCGACCCCTGCCTTTCCCTTGGCCCAGGTCGGTGCCGCCGGGAGCTGTGCTCACGCCTCTCGGGGGCTCTCTGGACTCCCCGTCTCTGGGGCACGGCTCCCTGCCTGTGTGTCCTCTTCCCCAGGTCCCCTCCCCAGGACATCTTTTCCTGGGAGTCCATCCTCGCAGCCTCTTCCCATCCAGTCAAGCCTTTCCATTTCCTTCTGATTTTGTCCCGTCTAGCACGTCGAGTCCCCGTGCCCCCACCTCTTGTGACCGCCCGCCAGGGCGCAACCCCTGGGCCTGGGGGACGAGTCTCCAGCTTCCAGACAGCCCCTGGGCAGCTGGCCTCCTTGCCTCCTGGTCCCCACCATGCCGGGGAGGAGGCCACCCAGACGCTCGGACCTCTGCTGGCCGGGCAGTGGCTTCCCCTGGGCGCGCAGAGAAGGCAGGGCCAGGGGACAGCAGGTGGGCACCCGCCATGCGCTGCACCACGCGGTGGCCGGGAGGCCCTGCACCTTCCTGCCCCGAGTGACTTTCTGAAGCGAAGGTGCAGGTGACGTTCGGTGGTCCCAGCCCTCGCCGTTGCTGAGTCCACTCTGCAAACCTGTGGGGTGTCCGGTGTGCCCGCCTGAGGGGCAGCACCCCCGACGGGGATGTGCTTGTGTCCAGGAGTGGGGGCCTTTCTGGTGACTTTTCTCCTCACCCCACAGGAGGCTGTGAGGCACCCCCCGGACCTCACCTTTCGTCTCCCGTGTCTCCTGTACCCCACGCTGGCACTCAGAGCAGGTGTGGGCCTCGGGGCTCGGGACAGGGGACAGACAGGAACACGGGAGCTGTGCTGGGTGCCGTGCGCAGGCGGAGCGGCCCGCTGGGCCCCACGGGTGCTGCTTTGGGACTTCATCTCCCCGGCGGCCCGTCCTCCTCCTCCCCACGCCGCCCAGCCTTCGGTGCACGCCCAGGCCCCGGGACCGCCGGCAGCTTGTGCGGCCCTTACAGCTTTCAGGCCGCATCACAGCAGCTGCCAGGGGGCCGTGGCCACGCGTGGGGCCGGACAGGGATCCCGCCATGGGGGGGCGGCTCATGCCCAGGAAGCGTGCCCATCCCGGTGCCCCGCTGCCGGGGCCCAGGTGAGACGTGGCCGCCCTCACCTGGGAAGGGAAGCTCCGTGAGCCCTCCTGGCACCTGGGGAGGGTCACCCGGGGACCCCACACAGGAACGGAACCGACAGGCGGGGCCTGGTTGTACCCCCTCCCAGCAGTCCTGTCTCATTCCTGCTACACATGTGTGAGTGTGTGTGACTGTGTACGAGGTCTGTCCAGAAGGTGTCCAGCCACGTGCTATGAAAAACAGAGACATTTACTGAAGAAGATACAAGATACAAGAAACATTGTATGTAGGACAATGACACCTCAGTCCCCTTCAAAGGAGGCACCTTGGGACCTCACACAGTTCTCCCAGTCGCCATCAGCTGCCCTGTCGTGTTATCCTGAATCTCATCGATGGTCTGAAATCTCTTTAGACCATTGATGGTCTGATTTTAGTTCTGGGAAAAGCCACAAGTCACAGGGCACCAAATCTGGGCTGTAGGGGGGCTGGGTCACCTGGGTGATCTGAGGTTTCACCAAAAAACTCTGAGTAAAACGTGATGGGTGAGCAGGCGCGTTGTCGTGATGAAGCTGCCAATCACCAGCTGCCCAGAGCTGCGGCCTTCTGAGTCATCCGAATAGTTTCCGCAGAGGAGTGTTCAAGCTTAATGCAAAATTGGATGCAGATTTATTGCTCTGCTCACTTAGTCACTTTGAACGTGACGGCCACACAGTACAGGTGCTCACTCAACAGTGTCCACTCAACAGTGTCTACCCCCCCCACTGACCAGTACAGTGAAGTCCTCACTGTTCACACATGCGCATTCCAGTCCACGCTCCTCGGCTGCCAGGTCACACCCATGCAGTGCAAACCGTTCTGGTTATGTGAACCATGGCTGGTTTTTTTCTGGACAGACCTCATATGTGAGAGGGTATGTGTCTGTATGAATGTGTATGTGTGTACAAGTGTGTATGAGTGTAATGGTGTGTGTATGAGTGTGTGACTATGTGGGTGTGTGACTGTGTGTATGTGTTGTATATGGGTGTGTAGTGGTGTGTGAGTGTGTTGTGTATGAATGTGTGTAACTTAATGTGTTGTGTGTGAGTGTGTAACTGAGTGTGTGTTGTGTGTGAGTGTGTGAGTGTATGAGTGTGTGTTGTGTGTGTGTGAGTGTATGAGTGTGTGTTGTGTATGGGCATGTAACTGTGTGAGTGTGTATGAGTGTGCATGGCTGTGTGCATATGAGTGTGTACGAGCATGGGTACGTGAGTGTGTGTGTGACGGGAAGCTGTGTCCTCTGAGGGGTGAGAGTCAAGGCTGCATCGGGGTGGGGGCAGGGCCGGACCCTGGCGGAGGCACCCCCAGGTCTCCAGCCCCCCACCGGCCAGGCTGTGGTGACTCAGGCCCTCTGCAGCCACCTGCCCCCGCGCAGCGCACCCTGCCCTGGCTCTTCTGCCTCTCAGAAGGGGCGGCCGCGCCCCTCTGGCAGCGAGTGGAGGAGAGAAGGGAGCTCAGACTCACCCCTGCCCCCCACCCGGCGGGGCTGCAGTGGTACCCGGAGCCCCCTGAAAGTCAGGCTGGGCTCCTCCCCCACCTGGCCGGTCCTCCCTTCCGGATTCCCCAGGCCCTTCAGGGCTGGACTTTCTGGAAGGACTTGAGCCTGTGTGCAGGGTCAGTGGCTGCCTGCAGAGCTCCCTTGCCTGGTCCCGTGGTCCCGTGGTCCCGTGGTCCCGTGGTCCCGTGGCAAGGGAGGGAGGACGCACCTTCTCGGGCCCTCAGAGTCAGATGCCCAGGCTCCTCAACAGTCCCCTTCCCGAGGGCAACTGACACTCCAGACTCACCCCTCCTGCCCCCCCCCCGCTGTGAGCATGCCCCTCCTGCCCCTTAGGTGTGCCCATCAGCTCCTCCACCCCAGGCGGGGGACAACCTCCGCTTCAGCGCGGCTTCCTGTGGGCCTCTCGGCACTTGTTAGAGGCCCAGCCGAGTGTGGCGTTGCGGTGGGGGGGCCCTGGGGTCCCACTCCCCGGCCCCTGAGACAGGCCAGGCAGCCACACACCCTCGTCCTCCCCACCCTCCCTCTAGCAGACACTCCTGTCTTGAAAGGGGGCAGTGACTGCCCCCCTCTCTGCTCCTTGTTCCCATTTACGCGGAATCCCTGGCTGCTAGCGTCTCATCTGCCACTTTCAAGGTGCAGATTCGCTCTCGGACAAAGCAACTGGGTGTGAAGTGATTGAAGTGTTTTCAAACTGGAGTGGACCCTGGCTGGGTGGTGCAGTGGGTTGGGGTGTCGTCCTGTGCACTGCAAGGTCTCGGGTTCAATTCCCAGTCAGGGCACATGCCTGGGTTGCGGGCCCAGTCCCCTGCCGGGGGCGTGCGAGAGGCAACTGATGGATGTATCCCTTGAGCATCGATGTTTCTCTCCCTCTCTTTCTCCCTCCCTTCCTCTCTCTCTAAAAGTAAATAAATAAAATCTTTAAAAAAATCGATAAACATGTCTTCAGGTGAAGGTTAAAAATAAGAAACCAGAGTGGGGCTACCATGGGCCCCTCCTTTAAAAGAGGGCAGAAAGGACAGTCCGTCGAATTGAATTAATTTAAATAATCTTACTTCCTGTGGAGACTCGGTTCCCGCGTGTGTCAACAGCCAGTGGGGACGAGCCTCAGTGATGGGACTGCATGGGACAGACCCCAGGACACGTGTGTCCCTGACTCTTCTTTTTTAAGGTTTTGTTTATTTATTGTTAGAGAGCGGGGAAGGGAGGGAGAAAGAAGGAGAAAAACATCAACGTGTGGTTGCCTCTTGTGCGCCCCCTACTGGGGGCCTGGCCCGCAACCCAGGCCTGTGCCCTGACTGGGAATCGAACCGGCGACCCTTTGCTTCACAGGCCGGCGCTCAATCCACTGAGCCGCACCGGCCAGGGCTGTGTCCCTTACTCTTAAGGGTGACTTCTTAAATAGTGTCACTAAGCAAGACACTCCATTGCACTGTGGCTCCTCACGACATTTTCGTGACAATCTTTATGGCCTCAGAGCACCGCACCCCCAACGCCATGTGTGCTCAAAGATTACGTGCCCCACGCAGCGGTGCTTGGAGCTGGGGGCTTTGAGGTTGTCCTCTCCATGTGACTGACAGGAGAGTGAGCTTGGGGGACGGTCCCCGGTGTTTTTCCCGGTCAGTCTCTTTTAACCTCGTCATTCCTGCCACCGCTCGGCCTCCGACTCGGCGTCGGGTGGGGCTGTGCAGGGATCCTGGGAGCTCGGTGCTTCCAGCCTAGAAGCCAGCCAAGCTGATGTGTCCTGGCCCAGGCCCGCCCTCTGCGTGCGTCCCTTTCTCCTCGAGAGGAAGGGAACGGTCCTGGGTGTTGCATGCGTAAGAGTTTCCTTGACTTGGTGAACCTCCACCCTCGCTCTCTTGGGCTGCCCTCGGTGGGGGAAGGATGGGGGTGGAGCAGCCCCAAGTCCTTGGTGTCAGGGCGCTGAAGGATGCTCATCCCCGGCTCTTAAAGAGGCTGATAGAGCCGCCCCCGCCCTCCCTCACCCCCTGCAGGCAGGGTGCACACGTCAGCGGGCTTGGAAGCAATTTTCAAACCGCACGCCAGTGTGGCCACGTGGCATTTTGATTCAGCTATTAGCGAAGAGGTGGGCATAAAGGGATGGCTACCTTAGGCAACGGCTCCATAAAGGCGGCAGTAAAATGGGTAATTAGGTGAATCAAATAAGACACGGCAACAAATTTCAACTATTTAGTCACATACCATTTCCCATTAATTTGCCGTGCGCTTAAACAAGATCTGCACTTTTATAATCCCCTGTGAAATCGAAAGTCCCGGCCGAGGTTTGCTCTGGAACGTGCCTGGCTCCCGTCTCCCAGGGTCCCCTCAGGCACGGCGCGGTTTCTCCTGAGGGGAAGGGAAGGCTTCTTCCAAGGACCGCCCTGGAGACCCCGGCGGCCGCGCCCTCATGCCTCGCCCGTTCACGGATGGATCCAGAAGCATCCTTGGCGCTCCCTGGCCTTCTGTTCCCATTTAACATCAGGGCGCTCGGTCCCTTCAACAATTACAGATGCTTTGCCCAAATGTCCTGTCATGGGACAACTAATCTATCGGTCACCTTTCTTTGTAGAAATAATCAATTCTAATCAGTAATTGCTTTTGGGCAATAGTTCAATTCTGCTGTCATGGTTTGGCTGCCAGCATCGTAACATCATCCGACCGGCTCCGAGGGCAGGACCGCATTTCACCACCGTGGCGGCGGTCACAGCGAGGAGTGGGCCATGGGGGCGGGACCACCCGGACGGCGTGCAATATACGTCCCCCTCCCCCACCCCCGATGCACGGAAGTCCACGTCCTCAGAATGAAAACCCCCGGGTGCCTGGGACACGCTGTGTCTCTTCGTTTTCCGAGCGCTGACAGGTGCTGTGGAGACAACCCAGGCTTAGGGAGGCAGCCCTTCTGGGGAGGAAGGCTGTGGACGGAGGCAGGTGGGAGGCAGGAAGCTGGCCTCCGGCCAGCGGTCAGCCCAGAGCCGGAGGCGCAGAGACTCGAGTTCACCTGCGCCCCTGTCTCTGTGGCCGAGTCCTGCGGCGCAAATGGGCGTGGGAGTGAGTGGCCACGCGGGGACCACCGTCCACCTCCACTTTGGATCCCACGTCCCCTGGCGCTGGGCTGCCGTCCTCCCTAGGGTCCCGCGTGCTCCACTGTCAGGTCTGAGCTTTCCTGTTGCCTGGCGAGGTCTCACAGCTGCAGGTTGGGGTCCCTCGTGTGCCTTCTTCCCTCCACAGCACAGTCCTTAGGAAGACTCACTGACTTGTGACCCCTGTGTCCCCAGCTGTCCTGCTGTCTTGGGTGGGGCAGAGCTTTGTAAGACTAACAGACACTTGTAACCAGAAGCAGGTACAAATCAGGTGTGACCCTCGGGGACTCTCTAGCAACTTCAAGGAGGGTGACAATTTTCTTGAATCTTCTCTGTCTGTCTCTCAAGATGGCCTTTGTTCAAAACAACAGCAGCAAGGAATTGGCTCCCGGTCCGAAGGTTTCGAAGGTATTTGTGACGAAGGAATAAAAGTCCTGTTAAAATATTTATGCATCGAAACAACCTCAGAAGCCACACGCTCACTTAGGCCTTTCAGCCCTCTGCTCTGAAAGCCAGATAAATCACGGCGCGGGGAGCCGAGACGAAAGCCCAGCGCACGCGGAGGCCGCAGACGGGGCTGCCGGGGAGAGGGCAGGGGCCGTGGGCTGGGGCCCGCGGGCCTGGTCCCTGCGCCACGCTTGGCCCTGGACCTCCTGGGACCCCTCGCAATTTCTGACTCATCAAAAAAAAAAAAAAAGGGAAGAAAAAAAAAAAGCAAGCTCGTGTGATGTCAGCTCTGGACTGCCCTGTTGAAGGTCAGAACTTCAGGAGGAAACTTGTCCACCCCAACGCCGGATTTTGTGGGTGGGGAAGCGAGGGGCTCGTGTGTCCATGGGCTGGAACGGGCGGAGGCTGCCCTAGAACACAGACCCCGGCCCTCGGGCCAGAGGCCAGGCTCCAGCCAGCCTCGGGGCGCAGGGGGCCACGACCCTCTTTATTTTCTGGGGGTGGAGAGGCCGGGGCAGCTCGGTCGCTGGTCCCCTTCCTCCATGTCTTTGTACGCCTACCAGTCTGTGTCCCAAACACGTCATCGGTTCCCTGCGGAGATCGCCTAGTGCGTCCTTCGGTGCCAACACAAGGCCCGGCCTGGGGTTCGGTGCAGGGAGGAGGATGATCGGAGAGGTGGTTAATGCCTGGGACCCCTGGAGGCCAGAGCCAGGGCCCTCCTGCGTACCAGGCACCCAGCAGGTGGCTCCCAGGGGCGCCCCCTCCTCCGGGAGAGAAGACTCCCGCTTGGTCCCCTTCTGGTCTGCCACACTTTCGATGCCTCTGCCGGACTCAGCTGGCCCGAGGGCGGCTTGTTCCCGAAGGTGCTGTGCCAAGAGAGATGCAGGTCTGCAGGCCTCGTGGCCCCCGCCTCCCACGGAGGCCTGGGTGGGGCCTGGGCGGGTCACACGGTAACCCCTCCTGGGAGCTCGGCTCTGGCACGGAGCGGGTCTCCTTGTCACTACAGACAGTGGGACGGACAGTGGGACGGACAGTGGGACAGCCAGCGGGAGCTGGCACACGAGTGGTGGTAGCCGTCCATGCGTCCGCAGCCTGGGCCACCTGCGCCCTGTGGTGGTAGGCTGGGTGGGGGCCGGGGTCGGAGGGAGACCGTGCCCTGTAGGTGGAGTCGGGAATCCCAGGCCTGGGACTTCAGTCTGGGCCTGGGTCAGATCGGAGGCCAGAGTGAGCAGAGAGGAGAGAGGCGGGTGTGACCCCCAGGTGGTGTCAGAGCTTCGGATAGACGTGGCGAGCTGGGCGGCAAGCGGCCGTTCAGGAAGTCCCAGCGATGTGCCGGCAAAAACGCCTGTGCTCTGTGACCTGCACGGAGGGTCCTGGAGTCACACGGGGGTGACGCGGCCGATTCTGAACTGCACCACCTCAAACAGCCGCTTCGAGCTCACGGGACGGAATCGGAAACGAAATGAGTTAAAAACACAAGTCGGGGGGTAGCGATCCCTCCGGGTCGAGCTGATGTCCGGTGACATTTTCTCGAGTGTCCGGCGCCGGCCATGCCGGGAGCCATCAGGTGGCAGAAGGACGTGAACCCGTGACGCGGAAGGACAGAGTGAGGACCTTCTCAGGAAGAATCGCATTTGGTTCGGTGGCTTGGTTTTTGTGGACGTACGCGGGCTTCTGGCTGTGACTGCGGATCTAGAAACAGACACACTGTCATTGAAGACGCCATTTCGGTTCTTGCGACCACCCCTGACACAGACGCCCTTCATGGGCGCCCTGAAAAACGGAGCTTCCGGTGGTGGCGAGGATGGGAACCTGGGGGGCGGAGGGCTTGAGCTTGGATCTCAGCGTCCGTCACTAGGGACGAAGCTGGGCATCTCTCCCATGTGTCCTGAGGTCACGGTCCCAGGGTCAGACCTGCAGGCTATTTCACTGGTGCCCCGGGAGCCCAGCCCTGAGGTGAGTGCACACGGTTTGTTGCGGGCACAGCGGAGTCACGCGCGTGTGACTCAGCCTCTCCGCAGCCAGCAGCCCTTGCTCACCCAGGGCAACTCAGATGGGGTTCGCGGGCAGCTCTCGTGCAGAGCCGGGCGGACTCTGCACCCGGACAGGTTCGTGCTCACACACCAGTCTCTGCTCCGGCCGGTGGGACCTGCGGGCCTGGTGGCGGTGGCTGGTGGGGGCAGGAAAGGCTCAGCAGTCGGACGCAGACAGGACCCAGGCTACGTGGGAGGCCTGTCCCCCGGGGGCGGCAGCCCCTCTGCCCTCCTGACTGTGAAACTCCTGCGCCTCTGTCCCTGGTGGTCTGACAAGCCCCCCCAGGTGTTCACGGAATTTGCAACTAGCTCTCCGCCTGAGGTCTGCACCCGATGTCCCACGCCTGAGCACAGCAGCCGCCTTCGGGCAGGTTCCAGTCTGAGCCGGGTGGACGGAACGCTCACACCCACAGCCGAATCTGTCCTGAGGCTCCCGTGCCCTGTGGGGGGGCGGGCGTGAGTGGCGTGCGGGGGTCGCCGCCTGCCCACCTGTTTGATGGAAGGAGCCGGGACCTCAGGACTGGGGTGTGTCACACGGTCGCTTGCGGGCCAAGGTCTTCTCCGGACCCCTCTCTGGTTAAAATTCTTGCCCTCCTTGGCCGCTGCCTCTCAGAGTTTCCGGTGCCACACCAGGCCAGCTGGCTCCAGGTGACACGCCACGGGCGTGTGGCCTGCCTGGGCTGGCTTCATTTCACACCCGTTCCCACCTTGGGGTCCCTGCCGCAGGCCCCCCGGATGAGAGGTCGACCTGCGCTGGCTCCCTTTCTCCTCGCCCCGGGGGCCCCTGGCTGCTCCAGCGAGACCCCTGTGGGCCGGGTGAGGCAGGCAGAACCGGCCCAACCCCACGCTGCGCCCGAGGCCAGTGCGCCTGCTGGGGCGTTGTGCCTGAAGCAGGACACAGGGGAGCAGCCTACCCTTCACTTAGCGCCTGTCTGTCTCCTGTCCGAGACGCACCCCTTAGCTCAGAAACACCGGGGCGACATCGATCTTTGGAATCGGTTCTACGCTCGGGCGGTGGGCATGGGGTCACTGGACGAGGGGGGTCGGCGCACGTCCCCACAAGGCCTTGCTGGTCCCCAGCTGCTGGTGTGTGGCTGGCGGCCCCTGCGCGTGTCCATTGTCACCCCCGCTCCCCTCCCTTCCTGCCCTCTGCTCTCAGCCCTGGTGGCTGTCCCCCCCCCCCCCACCGCCACCCTCAGCTCAGCAGGAGCAGGATGGGCCCCTGGGTGCTCCGTGGTGGGGCACCTGAAATGTCTCTGGGTCCCTGCTGCCGCCTCTCCCTTGGTGGCCGCTTCCTGCGGACACCCCCTGAGCGCGCCGGACCGCCTCGCACCCCGTCAGTGATTAACCACCGCCTTCCTGGGTGCCCACGCCCGGACTCCTGGTGGATTCCAGTTTCTCCCCCTTGAAGCCCGAGAACCTCGGAAGGAAGTTACTTCCTGGGTCTCCTCAACGCGACTGGTTTCCGGGCTCTCAACCCGTCCGAGGTGCATCGAGACAACACACGAGAGACCACAAAGGCTGCAGGATGTTTGCATCAAGAGTCACGGTGGCCCTGGCTGGTGCAGCTCAGTGGATTGCGTGTTGGCCTGCGAACCAAAGGGTCACCGGTTCGATTCCCGGTCAGGGCACAGGCCTGGGTTGTGGGCCAGGTCCCCAGTAGGGGGCGCACGAGAGGCAACCACACATGGATGTTTCTCTCCCTCTCTTTCTCCTTCCCTCCCCTCTCTAAAAAAAATAAATAAAATCTTAAAAAATGAAAAGGGGACGGTTTCTGGTTTCTCCTTGGACACGAGATACTTTCTGGGTGAGGGCACCTCGCTCTCCCTCTGAGCAGCTGACCTCTCTCTTTTCTTGGGCCCTCACTCCTCTGCCAGCCACTGACCCCTTCCGTCCCCTCCTCTTTGCTCCTTTCAGCCTGTCCCCAAGGAGACACACTCGGGTGACAGGGACCAACTGAACCGGGCCCCCAGTGGGACAGTCAGGTAGAGCCAAGCTCAGATCCTACTCCTCCTCATTCCAGCTGTGCGACTTTGGGTAAGGCACTTAACCTCTCTGAGTCCTTCCAGCTACTTGGTGGACATTTATCCGTCTTGATGCTGGTTTCTCTCCTGGGACACGGCTGCAGAACCCTCCCCCTCCCTCCCTGGCACGTGACCCAGCCCTCCCCTGGGTGACCCACCTGTGGGTGAGTGTGGCCCAGCTTCCTCGTGGGTGCACTGATGCACAGCCAGGGCACGCTCAGCTGAGGTGTGTCAGGCAGAGGCCGACACTGTGGGAGGATGCTACCTCCTCACAGGCCCCTGTTTCAGAGGCGGCCCCGGGCTGTGTGAGGGCCACCTTCCGAGCTGGGCCTGTCGCTTCCTTCCCCCGGGGGAGACCTGGAACCCGAGAGGCCCCCCGCTCCACGCCCAGGTTAGGGCCCTCCTGTCCACGGGCGCGGGAGGGCTGGACAGAAGGAGGAGGGAGTCGTCTGCATGACCTCATCCCGCCACCAACTTCTGGTCTCCAAACACAAAGGTGACGTCAGCTCCTATTTGCAATCATTTCTCCTCTTTCCTGCAGCACGGCCCCTTCTGCGGAGACCACACTTGGCAGCCAGCCCTGCCGTGGGCACGGTTCCATCACTGAGAGCATTTCTGGATGGCCTGCCACGGGGCCGTGAGGGACGTCCCCAGCAAGTGCCACCCCCCCCCCAGGGTGACGGCGGTGGGCCGGGGTTCCAGGGGGGCAGCGCCTCCATCTTCTCAAAGGCCCGAGGCCCGGAGCTGGGTCTCCTCCAGCCACCAGAGGGGTCGTCTTGTCGAGAAGCAGAGGTCCAGTTCCTGCCCGATGAGCTCGGACGCTGGGGAGGAGGCCGCCTCCCGTGTGGACAGCTGGGGCCTGGGTCGTCTGTCCAGGAGGGGTGATGCAGATGCCAGCGGCGGCGAGGAACCGGTGACTAAGGGGCACAAGGCTGGCCCCACCCAGTAGAACCCCGGCTCCTAGCGATGGTTCCATGTTCTGTGAGCGCGTTTCCACTTCCCATCGGCATGTCCCCAGCGGCCCCCCGCGAGCCCCAGAAACAGCGAGCTGTTAACCACGTCCTTCTGCCGCCCGCCTGCCCGTGGGGAGAGCAGCCCACCGCACACCTGCCCAGGTGTCCAGAGTCCACCATCGCCCGCACGCTGCGTGTTATCGTCACGCCAGCAACGCCATCCATCTCGGGGCGATCAGAGACACCCCACTCCCCATCCCAGCGGAGGGGGCCCTGCCCACCTTTCTGTTCAAGTCACTCCCAAATGGGTCCAGTCCCAGGCTTGCATCTTACCTATTCAAGGTCAGGCGTCCCCACGGGAAGGACAGCCACCGTGAGCTCACAAGGGCTTCTGGACGGTGACAAGTTAAGACCCTGGGGTAATAATAAGGGGACATTGTCCTCACAGGTGTCCACTGCATCTCTTCTTCGTTTGGGACCTCTGGGACACCGTCCACCCCGACTGACCGCCGTGGGCGCATGGCCATGCTGGCGGCCCGTGTGTGCGGAGCAGGAGAACCCGAGGGCCTCCTTACCTGGTCGCCCCTCAGAAAGCCGAGGAAGTGGGCCCTGCCCGCCGCGGCTCGATTCCGGCGGTGTTGGTTTTATCACTCATACGTGATAAATGAGAGCACTTTTCATTAACAAATGCGAACATTTGCTTTGTTGAGCCGCTGTCTCGGCCCCGAGTTACGCCTCTCACTCCGAACCCATGTCCCTCGATGACCATTCTCGACGCTGACGCCGCGCAGCAGGAGGAGGGCTGCTGGTGACGGTTCATGCAGTTTCCCAGGGGCGGGCCTTGAACTCGTTTGTGAGTAAAAAAAAATGCTAAATGCAGCCCTGGCTGGTGTGGCTCAGTGGCCTGAGTGCCAGCCTGTGAAGCAAAGGGTCACTGGTTCAATTCCCAGTCAGGACACATGCTTGGGTTGCAGGCCAGGTCCCCAGTAGGGGGCGCATGAGAGGGCAACCACACACGGATGTTTCTCTCCCTCTCTTTCTCCCTCCCTTCCCCTCTCTAAAATAAATAAATAAACAAACTCTTTTTAAAAATGTTAAATGCAAACTTCAGCTTGAAAACGATTCTTCGATATAGCATGGAGATAAAATTTGGAAGGCGCAGCCCCGCCCTCCCTCGCGGTTTCCTGGCGGACAGCCTCCTGAGCTGACCTGGCGGGGGCTCCGGGGCTCCGGGTCCGGCTTCTGCCCCAGGGGGCCAGCCCTGACTTGGATGGCTTTGCCTTACCCATCATCTGAATGGGGTCCCACCTCGAGTCTCACAGGGGGTCCTTCCTCAGCCCCAGGGACACGGATCTCTCCTCTCGTCACTGTTCACTGTCCCTCCCCCTGCCACTCCCAGGGTCCAGATGTCCTGACCACCTGCACTTGGACCTGTCACCCCGACGCAGCCTCCAAGGCTGCCTGCCCTCACGTCCCCACCCACCCAGCACTTTCCGGAAACATCGCCACGTGTGTAGGCCCAGGGGACGGTTTGCCCTGTTCGGAGCTTGGGGGAGGTTGAGGGACAGCCGTCATTGGGGGTGGTCTCAGGAGCCAGGAGTGAGGAGGAGGAGGGTCGGAGACCTGGGGGCAGGAAGAGCAGGTGGAGGGCGTCCCTGGGACCCAATGGCAGCCAACGGGCTCCACTTGAGGGCAGGCAGACCCCCGGGTTGCCCCTCAGCAGGGAGCACTTGCCCACAGCCGCCTCCCTGTGGGTGCCAAGGCCACCCCAGGGTGGTGACAGCCCCTCACGGTGCAAAGCAGGGGACACACGGGCTGCTGGGCAGCTGGAGTGGCTCAGAGCTGTCCAGCACGGCCAGACAGAGGGACAGCAGCTCGGAGCTGCGTCCTGCATGCCCCAGGGAGCGTGGTCTTGGGCTCCGCCGAGCTTTGCTCGCTGTGGTTTGTGTTGCCGGAGAAGCTTGTTTCATTCCTCAAACATCCACAAACGCATTTCGGTGGATCAGCGGAGCCTGGGGGTGGCAGCAGGGGAAGCCGACCGCGTTGAGAAGGTGCCAGCCCATGTTTGTGTCCATTCTCGTGCAGAGGGACCGTGGTGACGACAAAGGAATAAAGCCACCGCGGAGGGGGAGGACAGGACAGGAGACCCGAAGTGCGCAGGAGCCTCGCACCGTGGGGAGTCGGGGTGCGGCTGCCTCCACGTGGGGCGCAGAGGGACCGAGGCGGCAGACCGACGGCCACGTCGTCCACCTGTCAGGGCTCTGCCCCTCGTCTGTCTGTCCCCTCCCCAGCCCCACACCCAGCACTGGCAGCCGCCGTCACCAGCAGGAGTCTGTGATGGCGTGGACTTCTCGCACAGGTTCGGAGGGACGCCTCCTCCGGCTGGCGAGGACCCTCGGTGCCCGGAGCCTCCTCCCTTGGGTGGCGGGTGCCCAGACACGGGACCCGCAGATAACGCAGCCGGGCCAAACCCCTTGTCTGAAGGGGACTGTCTCCGTACAGCCACGGTCGCAGAAATGCACCGGCTTCAGAAACATTTGTTTGTCGTCTCGGACGGAGTAAAGCCCAGAACTTTGAATGATGGCCAGGGGACGGATTGCTGATGTTCGTGTCTCCGACAGGTAACCAGGGAATGGAAGCTGGTGACACGGGGGGGTGGAGGGGAGCAGGGCAGGGGTGGGGCAGATGGACTTGCTGCTTTACAGGGCGGGAAGACCAAGTCGGTAGAAGGGCGTCCACTACACTGTCAAGGTCAAGCAACGGACAAACTGCAGACGATCGCACCGCGGACCCGGGGTCTCAGGGGCCGTGAGAGGCAGGGGTCAGGGAGAGCCTCGCAGCGTTCTCCGGAGTGTGACGCGCGGACTCTCCTCCCAGCTCTCGTCAGAGACCTGGGGTGGAGGCAGGTGGAGTGACGGTCTTGGCCTCCCTGGTGGCCATGGGCTCAGGGTCTGGGTCGCCGGCAGAAGAGCGTGTTGCCGTGGCGGACATCCGGGAATGAAACGAGTGACCCGCCCTCCCTCCTCCCCAGGAATCCCCGGGGTTTGCGGGGATCTTGTTCTGCTGTGCCCCGGGCCAGCGGCCAGCCCACCCGGCCACCCAGTTCTTTTTACGTGACTGTGGAGCTAGGAGTCGTTTTTACATTTTTATTTGTTGTTATGATTTTTAATCCTCACCCAAGGATGTGCTTATTGATGTGAGAGAGAGAGAGAGGAGGGGAGAGGGAGAGCGAAACATCGATCAGTTGCCTCTTGTATGTACCTGACCAGGGAGGGACCCAACCTGCAACTTGGGCAGGTGCTCTGACCGGGAATCGAACCCACCACGTCTTGGGGCCTGGGACGAGATGAGGCCCAACCGGCTGAGCCACCCGGGCAGGGCCGGTTTCACATGTGTACTTGGTGGAGAACAACTGAAACAACAGGGTGAGTCCACCGCACGTGAAAGTGGTAGGAAGCTCGAGTGAGGCGGCAGGGGATCCGCAGCTGCGCTCACCTGGCCCCTGTGGGCGGGGCCGACGGCGGGGAAGTCAGACGAGCCCGGAGTCCGGGGGCCACCTGGCCTGACGCTTGGCCTCTGCCCCGTCAGGACGCGTTTGTCACTGCTTGTCCTCAGGGCAGCTTAGGGGTTCACGCCAAGGTGGTCCTCCCCACGCACACTGGGATCCATCCATCCATTCGCTCACTCACTCCTTTGTTCACTCACTCATTCCTTCACTCATTCAATCACTGATTCATTTGTTCATTCATTCACTCATTCACCCACTCACTCATCACTTATTCACTCACTCACTCATTCACTCATTTAATCACTCATCTATTCACTTACTCATTCACTCACTCATCCACTCATTCATTCATTCATCCGTTCACTCATTCATTCAATCACTCATTTGTTCACTTACTCATTTGTTCACGCACTCACTCATCCACTCACTCACTCATTCACTCACTCATTCACTCATTCGCTCACTCACTCATTCACTCACTCACTCACTCACTCACTCAGTCATTCCTGCTGCCAATGTTTAGTCAGCTCTCACTTTTGGAGAGCATACCCTCCCCCGGGACTACTGGGGATGCAGAGGTAAGAAAGGCAGGTGTCCTGCCCTTGGGGACAGAGTACGAACTAGCCATTTGCACCCCCCCGTGACTCAAGGCTGGGGCTCTTTCTACAGCTGCCCCTTGGCAGCCAGTGTCTGGGCCAGGGGTCCGAGGCCGTGCGTTGTGACCTAGAGTGTGACCTCAGTTCGATATCAGACATTTCTCTGTTTGGAGGTGGAGGTGTCACCCCTGGGGGCCGAGTGGGTCCCATCTCCGTCTGAGGACCTCGGGCCCGGGGCAGGCTGGGTGGGCCTCCAGTGGGTCCCAGGCTGTCTCTCACCCACTGTGGGGCCCCGAGCTCATGGGACCAGCCCGTGGAGCAGCCCCCAGGCCCCGGTGCCCTGCGGTGGCCAGGCGTGACGTGGGTCATCAATATTCCACAGGCTGTTCTCACACGGCTCGGGGAGACGAGACCGCCATGTCCGCTGGGTCCAGGGCACAGGAGTAATTAATCTGGTTTTGCAAGGAGAGCTCCTGGGAAGGTACACCCTCGGGACTTCGATCTTATCGGGTCAGAGAGCTCCCGAGTCAGCTGTCGGGGCGGGGTGGGGGCTCACGTCCAGCTGCCACAGCCCTCAGTGGGGGCCACTGACCGGGGTTACATGTCACCCCTCGGCCCAGCCTGTCCCACCTCTGCACACGGGCCAGAGATCATGGGGGCAGGTCCCCTTCCAGGACACCAGCCTCCCCAGATGGGGGAATGTCCTCACTGATTCCTTTCTGCTAAAAAATCTTGGAGGGTCCATGTAAATACTTTTAAAATGAATAAGCCACGTGCACGGAATCAGCCTGTGTCCTCTCTTTTTGGGGTGAAGGAGAGAGTAACCGGGGTTCAGATAAAGGCAGCCTCGTGTGTGCGAAGTTTATCAGCTCAGCGCGGTGCCCGGAGCCTCAGTTTCATCGGGGGGACTGATGGCCCTTCTGACGCCCCCTGCTCCCCGTCCCCAAACTTGCCCCCCTTTCTGACTCTGCGGGGTGACCTGCCCCTGGCCCCGGAAGGCTGTTTTTTCCCTCTCTTCCTCCGACCCCCCAGGACCCGGCACAAACACAGCTTCCTTCGTGTCAGCATCCCTCGCCGGCCATGCGGTCCGCTCCTTGGAGCCTCCGGGATGCCAGCGCCCCCCAGGGGTGGCCGTCCTGGGCCGGGGAGGCTGCTGGATGATAGGGATCCTGCCTCGTGGTGGGGGGGGTGGGGTGGGGGCAGGGGGAGCCAAGGCATCCCACCTGCAACCTCTCCACCATCGGTCCAGTTGATGAGTGCCTCTCTCTCCCGACTGTTTCGGTTTTGTTCTCTTGTCCTGTCTTCGTCTGCCAGGGGCTGTGTGACACAGCACCCCCCGACCAAGGCTGAACCACAGAGAGGCCTGTTCTCTGACCCGGAGGCTGGGAGACAAGCCCCAGGTGTGGGCGGGGCTCGTTCCTCTGGAGGCCGCTCTCCTGGGCATGTGGACGGAAGCCCTGGGAGCCCTGGGAGCCCTGGGAAGTCAGTCAGTGTGAGCTGAGCTGGGCCCCCAGGGCCTTTTGGGGTGCTCTGGCCTCCAGCTGCCCGGGAAGCGGGTGCGCACCCCTGTTCCCTGGGAGGAGAGGGGCTCAGACTGCTGCCTGAGCCTGGGGTCTGACTAGTGGGGGCCCTGGCTATGGGTGGGGGGACACGCAGGCCGACGTCTGAGCCCTGTCAGGAAGGAGGTGGACGCTGTCCCCCCAGGGCCCTGGCAGCAGAGGCCCCCCCGGTATGTCCCCGTGGGACTTTGTTTCCCCTCCTGCCCCCGTGTGGCCCTGCACATCCGGCCTCAGTCTTTCTGGATAGCGAGCCCGGGGTCCCTGAGGCTGAGTGTCACCCCCCAGGCTGGGCTTGGACCCAGCACCTTTCCGTCCAGAGCTGTCCCCAAGCCCCGAGGAGGGACATCTTTGAAGACCTGCCGCGGCTCTGCTCTCCCTTGCTGACGACTGTACGTGTTTTATTTACAGGTCCACGCTTCCTTCGCTTTCAGGGGATAATGTTATTTTTGTCCCAAAAATTCAGCCTTCCTATTAATAACAAATGCAAACCCATGGCCATATCCTGCCGCCGTTGCCAGCGCGGTCGGTGGCAGGAGACAGCTTGTCTGGGTGTGCGCTCGTCCCTGCTCAGGTGTGCGTTGGGCCCCACCCAGAGTCCTCTGCCCGGGGTGTTTGACAAACGTCCCAAGAGATTCTCAGGCCCCCAGTTTGGTCACCGCCACGCGACAACGCTTCACGGGCATCTCTGTCCAATTTTTACAAGATGATGACTTGCTTTTAAATCCTTACTTGATGTTTATTTTATTTTTTTTTAAGATTTTATTTTTATTTATTTTTAGAGGGGAAGGGAAGGACAGAGGGAGAGAAATATCAATGTGTGGTTGCCTCTCATGTGTCCCCTGCTGGGAACTGGCCTGCAACCCAGGCCTGTGCCCTGACTGGGAATCAAACCGCGATCCTTTGGTTCACAGGCCCGCGCTCAATCCACTGAGCTACACCAGCCAGGGCTACTTGATGTTTATTGCTTGAGAGAGAGAGGAAAGGAGAGAGAGAGAGAGAGAGAGAGAGAGAGAGAGAGAGAGAGAGATTGATAGGTTGCCTCTCATATGCACCCTGACTGGGGATCGAACCTGCAACCTTTGGTGCACCAGATGGTGCTCCAACCCACTGAGCAACCCGGCCAGTTTTTATAGGATGACAATGTTGGAGGTTAAAGAAGCTGTGAAGGTCACTGGTGCCTGCAGCCCTCATGGAAAAAATGAAAAGAACCGAGGCTGCGGGAAGTTGCGGAGTGTAACGCCGTGGGCTGGTCAGCCGCGGTCAGCTTTCCTCAGCCCGAGATTCCTTCCTCACCAGCCCTGCCTGGGGAGACCTGCCGGTGTGTTAGGTATGCGGGTCTCCAGTCATGGAGTCAGCTGTGTGGACCACAGCCACCGTCCCATTTCAAGTGACGCAGAGCCCGAGGGCGGAAAGGGGACCGCTCGTCTGGCCGGGAGCTGCACCAGCCTGGTCCTTTCAGTGGTGATGGCAGCTCCACCGTTTCCGTAGTGGCCGGGCCAGAGTCCCCTGGGTCTGGTCATTGTCCAGCTGTCCAGGGTGCTGGTGTCTCGTACGTGCACAGGGCTGGGAGTGACTGCCTGTGCCGCCGAACCAAGCAGAGACGTGCCACCATCCCCGAGCATCCAGTGGGGCATTTAGGGAAGCAGCAGGTCCCCCCCGTGGTCCCCTGAAGCCCCTCTCCGGGCCGTGCAGGCAGGAAGCAACCCCAGAGCCATCAGAAAGCACGCGGGAGCCGCCGCTGCGGCCCGGAGGGAGGGAGTATCGATCCGGCCCGGCTTCTATTGATTTCATGTCACCTCTGTGATTTAATCATGTTCTCTGTCCTATCTGTTTGCAGTCTTGCTTCTATTGTCTGCCGCGAGGAGCCAAGGCCTCTCAGCCCCGGCTCGGGTCCCTGTAACTTTGATTTCCATGGGCATTGTTCTCGAGAAATGATTAAACCACCCGGGGCAGGATGGTGGTGGACCACGGTGTGGCGTGGAGCACAGAAGGCCACGTGGAAACTCGGTCGCAGCCTGTGTCCCAGCCAGGGCGCCGGCAGGGGTCAGGGTCCAGGGCAGGCATGTCTTTCCCACCCTGCAGCCAGGAGGGGGACACCGGGAAACCTCGCCCTGGACTTGGTTTTAAAATGGCCCCCGCCCCCCCGCCCCCCCAGGGACTGGTGCCAGCATTTCAGCCACGGATGGAGTCGGGGATGGCAGATTATGGGGGGCAGGGCAGCTGCTGGCGGCGTGTGCTGGGAACCGCCCCTGCGCTCCCGGCCTCGCTCGCCCCCCGCCCCCGCCCCGGTCTCCACGTGGACAGAATGGCGTCTGTGCGTGGGTGGGGATGAGATTTTTATTTGGCATCCCCACGATTTGGGAGCTTTCGGATTTTAAAACAGTGCTTGTTTTCCGTTTCAAAAATTTTTATTGAACATATTGGGGTGACCTCGGTTACTACAATTATACAGGTTTCCGGGGTACAGTTCTTTGCTACATCATACGTGTGTTGTATCATGTATCTCCATCCATCACCAGTTACCCGCTTCACCCTCTTCTGCCCCCCCCCCCCCCCCCCCCCCCCCCCCCCCCCCCCCCCCCCCCC
>PVKU01010436.1:0-15900 GCA_004027475.1 Anoura caudifer | reverse complement strand
ACGGCCGTTCTGACGGGTGTGAGGCGATACCTCGTTGTGGTTTTATTTATTATTATTTTTAAACATTTTATTTATTTATCTTTAGAGGGGAAGGGAAGGAGAGAGGGAGAGAAATATCAATGTGTGGTTGCCTCTCATGTGTCCCCTGCTGGGAACTGGCCTGCAACCCAGGCATGTGCCCTGACTGGGAATCGAACCGCGATCCTTTGGTTCACAGGCCCGCACTCAATCCACTGAGCTACACCAGCCAGGGCATTGTTGTGGTTTTAATTTGCATCTCTCTGATGAGTACTGATGTTGAGCATCTTCTATGGGCCCTCCCTCCATATGTCCTCTTTGGAGAAGTGTCTATTCAGGTCCCTTGCTCATTTTTGTTAAGTGAATGGTTTGCTTTTTTTGGTGTTGAGTTTTACAAGTTCTCTATAAATTTTGGATATTAACCCCTTATCAGATGTATAACTGGCGAATATGTTCTCCCACCCAGTGGGGTGTCTTTCCATTTTGTGGATGGTTTCCTTCGGTCTGCGAGAACGTTCCGGTTTGATGTAGTTCCATTTGTTTATTTTTCCTTTTGTTTCCCTTGCCCGAGGAGACATATCAGAAAAAGCATTCCTACGAGCCATGTCTGAGGTTTCACTGCCTCTGTTTCCTTCTCGGATTTTTATGGTTTCGGGTCTAACATCTAAGTCTTTATTCTGAGTTTACTCCTGTGTGTGATGTGAGAAGGTGGTCTAGTGTCATTGTTTTCTGCGTCTCTCTCCAAACACACACACACACACACACACACACACACACACACACACACACACACACACACACAAAGAGGTTCAGAAAAGTCAAATTTTAAAAAAGAAAGCACAAATGCATACAATTAGAAATGGAGAAAATTAGACATTGTGGTGGTGCAGGTGAAGTTATTCAGCGTGAACCTGAGAACGTCCGTGGCTGGAATTCTCTGCTTGTAAGTTTGCAGGTTTGGGGAACGTGGGTTGCTTCCCGGGAACCAGGAGACCTGCTCCATCAGCGCCTTCACACGCAGACAGGCTGATGTCCTTGGAACCCCTGTAAACGCCGGTGAAGGTCCATGTCCAAGTCAGAAAACCTAAGTTCTGGGCACAGACACTTTTAGTGCCAAGTTGTTTCACACTTTCGGGGAAGAGACTATTTTTTTTTAACAGGCTTTATTTATTTATTTTTTTAAAAAAAATCATTTATTTTTAGAGAGAGGAAGGGAGGGAGGAAGAGAGGGAGAGAAACATCAATGTGTGGTTGCCCCTTGCATACCCCTCACTGGGGACCTGGCCCACAACCCAGGCATGTGCCCTGACTGGGAATCGAACTAGCGACCCTTTGGTTTGCAGGCCAGCACTCAGTCCACTGAGCCACACCAGCCAGGGCCCAAGTGCATAGTTTAAATTAGAGTTCACTCTTGGTGTTGTATGCTCTATGGATTTCGACAAATGAATAATGATGTGTTTCCACCATGATAGTTCATGCAGAGTATTTTTACTGCCTTAAAAATATTCCATGGTCCGTCTATTCATCCCGCCTCACCCCTCAACCCCTGACCTTTTCACTCTCTCAATAGTTTTGCCTTTTCCAGGATGTTATAGAGTTGGAATCACACAGCAGACAGCCTCTTCAGATTGGCTTCTTTTACCCACTCACATGCCTCAAAAGGTCCATCCTGTCTTTTCACAGCTCAATAGCTCCTTTCTTTTTAGTGCTGAGTAACGTTCCCTTGTTGGAAGGACCAGAGTTTATTTATCCATCGCCTGCTGAAAGGCATCCCCGTTGCTTTGAGGTTTGGGCAATTAAGAATATGGCTGCTGTAAACATTTGCGTGTAGGTTTTTATGTGGATGTAGGTTTGCAGAATCATTTGGGTGGAGACCAAGGGGAGTGACTGCTGAGTCCTGTGGGGAGAGTGGGTTTAGTTTTGTAAGAAACTGCAGAGCTGTTGTCTGCAGTGGCTGCATCGTGTGGCATCCCCATCAGCTGTGAGTGGGCACTCCTGCTGCTCCACCTCCTCGTCTGCACTTGGTGTTGGCAGGGCCTGGATTTTGGCCATGCTAACAGGTGGGTGTTGGTATTTCATTGTTGGTGGGGAAAAGATCATTTTCATGTTGTTTTCATGTTTGTTCACTCAGACACCAAATGAAAAGTCCCCTTCCCCATCGTTTGACTGTTAACATAATTCTTATCTAACTCTTGACAAAATAGTATGGAAACTTACAGACCGCTTTCACTTATGCATACAGAAGCATTAAATTGTGAATAAAATACCACTTAATATTAAAAGCATGATCCACCCTGATTTCTGAAAGGATTTATGTCACAGATGAGATGATGGCTTCATACAGGTTTGTTTTTTTTTAAATAGCAGGCTTTAAAAAATGTTTTTAAATTGTTGTTCAGTTACGGTTGTCCCTATTTTCCCCCATTGCTCTCCCCTGCCCTGCCCAAACCCCTCCTCTCCCACATTCAATCCTCCCCACTTTGTCTTTGTCCCTGGGTCCTTTCTACATGCTCCTTGACTTGACCTTCTCCTTCTTTCCCTGGTTACCCCCCTTCCCTCCCCTCTCTGGTCACTGGCAGTTCGCTCTTTATTTCCATGTCTCTGGTTCTGTTTTTCTTGTTTGTTTTGTTCATTAGGTTCCACTTATAGGTGAGATCATACAGTATTTATCTTTCACTGCCTGGCTTATTTCACTTAGCATAATGCTCTCCAGTCCCATCCATGCTGTCACAAAAAGTATAATTTATAACACCAGTAAGCCTAAGGACAGAAACAAAATGTTCATTTTGATAAATTTCTAAGGACTCTATTTATGATTTTAAAAAAAAGTTTTAGCAGGTGGGGAGTAGAATAATTCTTTCTGAACTGGGTAAACATTCTGTCTCTTAAACTGAAGCTTAACATCAGGTATCAGGGTAAAGAGTCAAAATATCCCTGTTAAACTTAAGAACAAAGCAAGAGAGCTGAGTTTCCTACTCTAACATTGACCCACACATTTTAGGCAATGCAATAAGACAAGAAAAACGTAAGAAATGATATCTACCTCCAGAAGGCAGAAGGGGGAAAAACCCCATAACTTATAGGTGTTTTCATTGTCCACCTAAAAAAATCTTGAGAGTAAATTGAAAATATTATTGGAACTATTAAAACAGTTTGTTCTAAAGTCCTAGTTACAGTATAAAACCATTAGCCAATACATGCTCTACACATTGGCAATAATTAGTTTAAAAATTTAAGAGAGGAAAGCTGGTATTTATTATTGTATGTGAAATATCTTGAAATGAATTTAGGAAAGATACAGAACTCATATGACAAACAACCACAATTTTTTTCATTTAACTAAATGGAGAATTAGGCCGCATTCCCAAATGTGAAGACCTAATGTTATAAATACACACTTTTCCCATAATTAATAACAATATATAAGTGGCTTCCGGTCAAATCATGTTGGGGGCTTTTGGAACGTGACCAAGTGATTCTTTAGAAAACAACAAATAGGTGGAAACAGACAAAGATTTTTAGAAAAGAAAATTAAGGGTGTATTTGGTCTGCCACATTGACTGTATTACGAAGAAATATTATATCAAATGGTAGGAAAATGCTAGAATAACAGGACAAAGCCTGAAACAGAGAAAATGCCCCATATTTTAAGACAGTTTAGAATAGGATAAGGTGCACCTTTCACCAACGCAGGGGAAGAATTGATCTTCAGTGAGTGGTGCTTGGGCACCAGGTCCCTGTGAGGTTACTGCCCAGGAGAGAAGACTTAGAACTCCACTTCCCATCATGCACCAAAGTACGTTTCGTGTTGATTAAATAAATCCATGTGAAAAAAAAAGAAAAAGGCCCACAAAAGAATCAGAGGGGAGAGAACGAACTCTATCTACTTTTCTGATCTTAAAATGAGGAAGACCCCAGAAAGGCAAAGACCCATAGGTTTGACTGCTCGATGGAAGATATTTCCAAATTGAAAATAGTGTGTCAAGTTAAAAGGCAAAAGCACCGGGGAAAACACCTATGGCAAAGGGTTAAAGTTCTTAAACATAAAAATGTTCTTAAGGATCAGCAAGAAGAAGCTGAACATCAACAGACAATTCTCAGAAGGAAGACAAACAGCCGATAAAAATAAGGACGGTGTGCGATCCCATTAGTAATTGAACAGTTCACAGTAAAATAAAATAATGTTTGTCAGCGACCACAATGACAGAAAATACCAAGATAACAGCCAGCCCAGAGCCGCCGTCACATCCATCTCTGAGTAAATTGGTACAGTTTTCTAGAGGCCATTTTATTACTTTAAAAAAAAAAATCAAGATTCCTAAGGCTTTAACCATTGGACCCAGCAATAAACCTGTCCTATGTTTATCCTAAAGAAATCCATCCTGAAGAAATAATACAAAGCCACACAAAGTTATTTGTATTGCAGCGGTGTGTATAATGCCAAGGCACTTGAGACAGCGTAAGTAGCTGACACAGGGGATGGCCCAACGAGGGGAGTCCCCTCCGTGGAGTGGGGTGCCGGTCACAGGTTGTGGCTTACACGACGGGGTGGAAATTTTGCCTTCTGGAATGGTGAGTGGCAGGCAAGACGCCGAGGGCAGGGAGTCTCCTCAGCCCCGCGTGGCGGAAGTTATGTATCCCATGACACAGTCGTTGCTTAGCTCCAGTCGGGGGAGCAAGGGCTATGGAGAGCTACCCACCTTCCCGTACCTTCCAGATGTTGCGCGGCGAGCACGCGCGGCTTTTGTAATCCAGCGAGAAGGGACGGTCGCGAGGCTGAAAGAAGGGTTTCCCGGACCCCGGTGGAGAAAGGACATTCCGTGCTGAGTTGGTCTCCGCTGGCGTGAGTTCGGTGGTGCTCTCCTGGCGGCAGAAACAATGTGCAGTGTTTGCTCAGGTCGCTGTGGCGACATCCGGGTGGGCGAGGGGCTATTTGCTAGATGGCTGACCCGGTGTGTGCGGGCCCCCTGAGTCATTTCGGGGGTCGCGCAGGGGACACAAGCCGCCCCCACCCTGAGAACAGGGCTCTTGGGTGGGCAGGGCTGGGTATGGCCAGGCCCAGGGCTCAGGGCAGCTGGTTGTCCAGCGGGGAAGGGGCTTCCTGGGTGGGCGTTTTATTGGGGGGCACCAGGATGGCGGGGCACCTGATCTGCTGGTCAGTACCAGGGCCGCGGGTGGCGTGAGGGGCGGGGCAGCCAATGTGGGCACAGGCAGGCGCCGGCATCCACCCACCGTGGCCGATGCAGGTACTTCCTCGACCGCGCACCTTGACAGCCGTGTGCTTCGAGTTCAACACCCACCCCTTCTGCTCCAGAGTCAAACTACTGGAGGGCGGTCACTGTTGAGTGGGGTGTCCCCTCATCCCTGGACACGTTGCCGCACCCCTGCCCCACCTCCCCGCCTCAGCCAGTCCTCGTCTGTCTCTCAGGGAACAGGTATCGGAAGCCGGCTGCCGGGCCCATTGGGCCGGAATGCCTTCTCCAGCACAGCAATGATGCGGATGCTAATGACAGCAACACCCATAATTATCAGCGAGTGAGTTTGCCAAGGACGACCTTTGAGACAGGCTCAGTGATTCCTGGAATGATCTCATTTAGAGCAGTTTCCAGAGTGTGCTTATTTTTCCGATGAGAACACAGAGGTGCGGAGAGGTGAAGTGGCCGGTCAGAGTCGTACCGCCAGTCACGGGTGGGCTTGGGAGAGCACCGGGAAGCCGGCCTCCCCAACCAGCAGGCTGCGGTGCGTCACCACGGGTGGCTGGCTCTTCCGGTCTGTTCTGTGCCTTCTCCCTGG
This sequence comes from Anoura caudifer, assembly GCA_004027475.1. Classification (NCBI taxonomy): domain Eukaryota; kingdom Metazoa; phylum Chordata; class Mammalia; order Chiroptera; family Phyllostomidae; genus Anoura; species Anoura caudifer. Next base: position 10,089 of record PVKU01010436.1, on the reverse strand, counting down.
GGCCCGGTCCGGCGTGCTCAAGACTCGGTCTCCCCAGAGTCCAGGTATGCTGCGCCCCGTGTGCTATTAAATTCCATCAACACGCAAAAGGGGTGATTTTGATGGTGGGGTATTTTTCAGACCGGCTGCATTGGCCGCTGCATTTGCTGGGTTTTCCTCCCGGGCCTTGAATTGTGTTTGTGGACTTCCCCAGCTGACCACCCACCTTGAACTTGGCTTTAGGATTTTGTAGTCAGGCTGGATAGATTCACTAGTTTCACCAGTTTTTGCTATATCTCTAGACGCTTCATATATATATTTTTTAAATGCTTTGTCCCAGGCTATTCAATGTTAGCGTGTTTTAAAGCTTGTATGAGCCTTACACTTCACCGGCAGGTTTCCACCCACTCTGAGGGTGTGGACGGGTGACACAGCAGCCCCCCCACGAAGAACGAGCCCATCAACCCCGCTCGGTGTTCCCCTTCTGCTCGGCTCCGTCCCCTGTCCTGGAGTATGAGCATGGCCGGGTCTGTGGCTGTCCGGGACACTCGGAGTTTGTTTAAGGGACATTTCTCAGCTTCTCATCCCAGTGGGATAAACAAACGCCGGTCAGGAGTTTGTGGCCATAGAAATCTGGACCTGAGGTCTTCCTAGGGGCCTTTCAAGGGCACCCCAGCTGCGTCTCCGGGGGCTGGCTCGCTCTCCCGTGGGCACGTTCTATCCTCTGCTAACTGCCCCAGGCAGCCGGCGCCACCTCGTCTCCATGCCAGAGACCCACCCCCGTCGGCACAAATCACGCCTCTTACGCTCTGGCTCTGTCGCAGGCCTGCGGCCTCCCGGCGCAGCGCCCAGGTGGGGCCGACGCCCACACGCAACACCACCCCCACAATTCTGGGGTGATGTCTCGTAGATACTGATGTTCCCCCGCTCGCTGACCGAAATCGTATATTGGGGTCATTTCTAAAGAGGGACCTTGAAATAGTGATTGCATCAATTGTGCATTAGCCTCCCGCCGTCCCCTGGTCACTGCCTGGTCACTCTGAGAGCAGCGTGGCTTCAGGGGCCATGTCCCTTTTTCAGGGACCAGGTCTCCGTGGAAGGTCACCTTGCGCAGGGTTCTTCCAGGGCTGCCTCGTGCCTGCAGCTTCTCAGAGAGCCCCGCCCCTGAGGATGGTTCCCATTGGTCAGACCAGTGATGCTCGGGAAGGGACCAACCAATGGGATGGGATGAAGGCGGGGGGGGCGGGGTTTGGTCTCAGAACGGGGCTCTGCCTCTCACTTTGAACATGGACGTCCTGCCCATCTCCCTGGAGTTAGGGTGGGCCTCTGCTCTCCCCGACGTTCCCTCTCTCGGTGTCCCCAGGGAGAGAGGACAGTCCCACCCAGAGGTGCCCCATCCTGGGTGGTGCTGGAGACCCTGGGACAGAAAGGGGTGTGGGGCCAGTGTGGAGCCTGGGCCCTGCCTAGGATCTGGAGCAGCGGCCCTCGGCTCTGGCCCCCTCCCTCCTGGTCCCGCGGACAGCCACACCGCCCCGGACCTTTGCCTTCCTCCTCCACGTCCGGCCACCCTGAGCACTCGCCGGCCTGTGGAAGACCCAGGGATGACGCCACACTTTCGGCTGGTCCCCACCCACGTGGACGGCCTTTCCTTTCTGCGTGTCCCCTCTCTGGTCACTCTGCCCCCTGGTGCCACCCCACAGAACCTCTTTGTTCTGCGCTGAGCCCAGCACTGCTGCGCGCTGCGGACAAGGGATAAAGGGCAGCGGCCTGAGTCACTGCTGACCCGGGAGCCCTTCCCCACCCTTCACCCAGCTTCGGCCTCCACATCCAAGGGCTCTGGGGTCTGAGGTCTGCGTTTCCTTCTGACTCTCCTCTTCCCTTCCTTCCGTCGGTTGGAGCGTGTCCATGCGCCCAAAGCGTGTGTGGGTGCCATTCTGGGTCAGGGCACACACCTGGGTTGCAGGTTCGATCCCCAGTCAGGGTGCCGTAAGGGAGGCAACCGATCAAAGTCTCTCTCTCTCCCTCTCTCTCCAATCGATCAGCATATCCTCAAATGAGGATGAAAATAAAGAATAAACATTGGAGGTGGGGCCATCAAGCAGAAAAGCACCTCCCATGAGGGTCTGTGGTGTGGACCTGTGACCAGGGCTCCCAGGAGCCCGGCCCTGTATTTCTGCCGGGTCACAGTTCCAGGAGACCTTACAGAACCTAAGGACCATGAGTCAGGGTTTTCGCCCCACCGGCATGCTGGGTGGGGCTGACCGCTCTTGGGACGTCTGGTGCCTGGTGCCATCTCCCTGTCCAGGGCCTGCCGAGCCGGTGGCCTTTCAAACAAGTGCCTCTTTATTGCCGGCTGTCTCTGGGCCACAAAGGCAATTGTGACGGGGATAATGGGCCTTGGCCGGTCCTCGCTCGGTGCTGACTTACGCCCGGGCCTCGGCCACCTTGCGGGGGGTGGCCTTCCTGCTGTTTAGGCAATCTCAAATGGCAGGGTTTGACCTTCCAGCCTGGACAACAAAGGGATTTTCATTTTCCAGGAACTTGCTCAGCCCATGCCCGCGCCGGCCGAGTCACATTGCCGGGTGACCTTCAGGCACGGAAGCTACTTTCCTCCGGGACAATAGAACCCCGCGTGCCAGAGTTTCTCAATACCCAGCTTGGCTATCTGTCCCCGTTCAAAACCCGTGGGAGTCTGAGATCAACTGTATCGGAACAAGCGGGCCTTCAGTCCCAGCAGCCACGCTGGCTTTCTCGCTCACACGTGTCAGGAGGGGCTGGGGATGCCGGAGAGGCCCCGTGGGGAGCTGCCATTTCTGGAAGCCTGGTGGATTTGACCTGGCCTGCGGGACCTTTCCTGGGCTGCAGTGGCTCCGAGTCAGTGGCAGGAGAGTGAGTAAAATCTCACCCCTGTGCTACGCAGGGCTGTCGGAATTTCGCAAGGATGGGAGAAATGTGGCAGATGCCCAAGCACAGACCGGCAGCCCGGGCAGGGGCCAGAGCCGGCCTCTCGGAGGGCCGCGGGGGCTGGACACCCTCCGGATGACCAGCTCCCCTCCTGCTGGAGGCAGAATAAATCTCTCTACTGGCAAGTTACCCAAGGGAGCGTTTCCCAGAGTCCCCTGAGGAGCCGCTGGGATGGGAGTGATTGGCAGAGGAGAGTCTTTGTTCCCCAGTAACCTAGGTAACCACCGCTGTCGGGGCAGAACAACACACGGACGCCTGGCCCGGGTTCAGCTCTGTCGCGATTCCGGGGACACTGATGGCTTCCTCCTTCCGAGCCCTTGTCTTTCCGTCTGGGATGCGGGTGCCAGCCCCTTGCTGAGCGAGGGCCCGCCAGGCTCCCAGTGGCTGCCCGGTGCCCGAACGTCCCCTCACCGTCAGGATCTGAGCCTGGTTGACACTCAGAACTCCGGGAGGGCTGGCACCTAGAGGCCCCCCCGGCTCGGGTGACATGGGGGAGCCATGCTAAGGACAAGTGCGGGGACAGGTGACAGGGGGCACGCTCCCTGAAGCCAGGCAGGTGTCTTCTGCCCGCTTTCCTGAGGGGGAAACTGAGACGGTGGAGCACCCCACCCCCACAGCCCATTCCAGGGGCAGGCTGAGGGGCTGGATTAGTGGTCCCCCATCTCGGCCTTGGGCCCCTGCTGTGGTCAGGGTCTCCTGAGGCAGCAGGAGGGAGAATGGGTGCCTCTGGGAGGTGGGGAGGCCCATTCCCCAGGGAGGTGGCGCCGGGCAGCCTGAGGGCTGCGGTGGCCAGCAGGACACCCTCTCTCTGGCTGCAGACCAGTGGAGGGCCTTGTGCCTGGGCCCGACCCCCGTCCCAGCTGACTGGGGCTGGGGGGCTGGGGTCTGGGGGCAAGGAGCCAGCGAGCAAGGAGGGAGGTGCAGTGACCCACTCGCTGTCTCACCTGTCACCTGGGGTGGCACAGACCCTCCTCCTCCAGCAGCATGAGGGGCAGGGTTGGGGGGTGGGGACTGGCATCTGATGCGTCGTGAGGGGATCCGGGGAGCCAGAGCCATAGATGGACACTCCCACCAGGCGCTACGTCTCAGGAGGGGAGAGAAAAGGTAAACTACAAATGCGTGGATACACGGCAAGTTCGTGGTGGTACATGTGCCACGGCCAAAACAAGGCGGGCCGCTGGGTGGGGCGCTGGGTGGGGCAAACGGCCCCAGAGTCTGGCTTCAAACACCCAAGAGCAGAGCAGCAAGAAGGGCCCGAGGCCGGTGGGGGCGGGGCCTTGAGGGAAGCCACAGAGACTCTGAGTGGCACCCGCCACCCTTTCCCGGTTGCACAGCTGGGGGTGGACGCGAGGCCCAGCATCCATCTTGCCACTGATGATAAGGCCTGTGGGTCACACCAAAGTGGGGGCATTGTGGAGTGCAGGTGCCCATGACAGCAGAGGGGTGGCCACGGAGGTGGGGACCTGGAAGCTGAATATGGGGTGACGATGACATCTCTTCAGGAAATAGTAACAAGTGATCAAATGTATAGGTGCAGGCGGGGGCTAGGAGGCAGGGCCGTGTGTTGGCAGAGTCCGAGTTCTTGGGCTGCAGCTGCCTGTCCCTCATTTGGGTGCCTGTCAGTCAAGGTCTCAGGGACTCTGTCCTGGTGGGGGAGTCCCTGCCCTTGCCTCCATCCGAGCTGCAGCTCGAAGCGGGTGTCCTACCGAGCATGTCTGCAGAGTGGGACCCGAGCCCCAGGACTTGGTCGGTTGCAGAGGAGCCAGGACCTGGTGGGGCAGGGCGGGGCAGATGCAGACCCCTGTCCTGTCCTTGAGCCAGCGGTGGCCCCGCTCCAGCTCGGGGGCAGTTTCCTGAAGCGCACGAGCTGGCAGGGGGCACACCAAGATTGATGCCGCCCTCAGTGCCGGCTGGACTGCGACCTTGCAGGGCAGGAAGTTCTATTCTCAGAGCACATTTGCTGCCGGCTCCTCCTGAAGTTTGACAAGTTAACTCCTTATTCTCACCCAGATGGCTTGCCCAAGGCCTTGTCCTTCTTTTTACCTTGAACGAGAGGGGGAGAGAGAGAGAGAGAGAGGGAGAGAGAGAGAGAGGGAGGGAGAGGAAGACAGGGCCAAAGTGAGGAGGGAGAGAGAGGAGACAGGGAGAAACACTGGCCTGCCCCCAGATGTCCCCCCGACTTGGAGGACCAGCGCCCCTGTCCTGGGCTCAGAGGCTGGTGCAGGCCCATGAGGCCCCTGTCCTTGCACTGGAGCTCAGAGGGAGTGAGTCTGATTAGGTGAGTCTGTGTGTGGGTTCTTTAAGAAGAACTGCTTGGGGCGCCAGAATTTTCTTCCACTAACTCAATCTCTGCTGGGTTTTGCAGCCAGAAGTTGTGGGGACTTACCTTCCTGGCACTGGAACCCCGGGCTGGGGGGTGTGGTGTAGGGCTGGGACTCCTTATGCCCAAGATATCCCTCCTGAATTTTTATCCACTGCACGTGGGTGTGGGACCAGCCGTTTGGTGTTTGTGCCCCTCCTACCCATCTGGATGGGTGTGGTTTCTTTAATTCCATAGTATCCAGACTACCATTCAACTCGATTTCTGACAGTTCTATATTTTAGCTGTAATTTTGTTGTAGTTGCGCAAAGAGGCGAGCTCTGTCTGCCTACGCCGCCATCTTGACCGGAAGTCTCTTCTCTGCTTTTTGTTGGTGGAACACCCCTGCCTTGGGCAGACTCAGGGGTCCTGGAATTCCTGAGGGTCCTGCAGGGAAGTGTGAGGGCTGATGATGGAACGTAGAGGGTGGGAGAGGGTCTGTCTTTCTTCAGCTCCATCCAGAGTCCTGAAGGGGCTACATTACAAGTTAAGTCACTGTGGTGGAAGGGGTTCGTACTTCAGGACAAAGGTTGGATTAACTGACTTCTCTCCCTCGGGCTGCCCCTCTGAGATGCTGAGATGGGGGTCGGGGACATTTTGGACGTGGCCTGGCAGCAGGGCTGGGGCATCGCAGGTGATGGACTAAATGGGTCTCTGCTGCCAAGAACTCTCTGGTCCTGGGTGGGAACAAAGCCCATGTCACCCCACAATGGCAATCAATACCCAGTGGTAAGTATGAGTTCTCTGTGTTCTGGGGGCTGTGAGGGTGGGAGACAGAGCTTCCCGGAGAGGTCAGCACAGCGAGCTCCAAGCTGGGCTGGAGGACGGGGGTGGAGGGACTGGAGATCGGGCGGGCAGTGACAGGGACCCGGAGTCAGGAGTCCAGGTTTCGGCAGGTAGGCCGTGTAGTCCCCACCATGTAGCCGCCTCACCTTCGTGCTCCCGGTTTCCCGTGGCTGAGGCTCCAGTCCTGCTCACCTTGCCTCTGACTGTCACCTCCGGGAGAAATGACGTCCACCTCAGGGCCCATCTCCAGGCCTTAGCTCATCTCCCTGTCCCCACCTCTGAGAATGCTTAAAGTTCAGTCCATCTTCAAACAGTCACCAGCTTCCCATGCTGAAAGTCCCCTTCTCTCTAAGACGTGTGTGTAACCGCAAAGTCACACTCCCAGGGCCTTCCTGGGCACGCGGGCACGCACGTGGAGCGGCAGGACATCCTGCAGGTCCCCAGGGAGGTCCCAGGAGGGGACAGAAGGGACCCTTCAGGCTCTCCTCTCAGCTCTCACCCTGCAAACACACGCCCTTTCCGTGGCCTCGCCAGTGTCACGCGGCCTTTGCATTTTCGTGCTTTTTGCTGTTGAAAGCGTCCCCGAGGGAGAGCAGCGCCAAGTGCTGTCCTGTGTCCCGAGCTCAGGGCAGTGGCGCTGGGCCTCGCAGAGGCAGGGCCGGTGTCAGATGCCCTCTGTCCAGGCGTGAGCAGCCGCATCGCTGGCCGTGAGTTCCCACCGGGGAGTCCCACACCCACTGAGAGTGTGTGGACAGTAAATTGGGGCTACGCACTGATCTGCAGGTGCAGACAGGACCGGGCGTGTGGGGAGCCAGCCCTGTGTGTCCCCAGGGCCGACTGACTGCCGTCCGAGGTGCACTGAGGCGGGGCCCGGGCATCAGCACTGCAGATGGTGACACTGGGTTGGCCTGGGTTTGGACCCATTTCCATTAGTTTCCACACCTTGTTATTGTCATTTTTTGTTGAGCGCTCGTTCCGATCTTCCCAGTTGGTGGCAAATGGCCGGGTGCAGGGCCTACGATGGGGGGGGGGATGCGGTGGACAGAGGCAGATGATGGTCAGGGCCCAGGTAGCCCTGGGCAACAGGGTTCAGATGGCAGACACCCATGTGGGGGGGCCCGACAGGACACAGAGCAGAAGCAGAGACTTGGGGGGAGCCCCACAGCCAGGTTGTCCTGCTCACGTCCCAACGAGGCTGCTTGCTCGTCCCCTGGGGAGGTCCCCATGTTTACCTGCGCCTCGCTCTCCTTACCTGTAAATGGGATGACAAATTTCACCTGGTTTACAAGGTTGTCGGGGGCAACGAGATGAGCTGGTGAAGGTGAAAATACTTAAAATGGTGTCTGGCACATAGAAAATACTTTGCACGTCACTGTTGTTGTTGCTGGGGGGGACCGGGCACATGAATCAGGACAAGGGGGCCCCCATCTGTCACCCCGATACCCCCTTCTGCCTCATTAACACAAACGTCCCCCTTTAGCCTCCTTTTAGGCTGGAATTGTTTCTGGACTTTCTGTGCCGGCATGTCCCCAGCTGTGGGTCCCCAGAAGCGATTGGCTCCTGTGATCGTCATCTCAGAAAGGGGCCGGGAGGGAAGGACAGAGGAAGTGACGGGTTCCCCATCTTTGTCGGGGCCCTGGAGCCATCGGAGAAGTGAGTCAGGCGGCGATGCCGGTGGTGGCTGCAGGAGGGGGTGTGGTCTTACGAGATGGGGCTGGGAGCCCCGTGGTGACCGTGGATTCGTGGCCCACGGGAGCGGACGCCCTGTGGCACAGCCCTCTGAAGGCTGACGCCCGGGGCCCCGGCTGAGCACCCTCCCCTCCTGGCATGGCACCGTGGGGCAGCCCCGCCCTTTCCGGAGGAGGAACCAGGAGCTGGAGAGGGAGACCCTCGTCGGTGGGCTCTGGCACCAAGTCCAGGCGAAGGAAGACCCGGTCCGAGGCTCCCCTGGGGTGGGGGCAGCGCATCCCCTGCAACGGCACCAATGGCCTCGGGGGCTCTGAGCAGTGGGAGACGTCCCCAGCAGGGTCTCCATCCAGCAGCAGGGGGAGGAAGGCGGAGAGAGGGCCGCACGACCCCAGAGGGCAGGTCACCTCTCAGTGCCCATCAGCCCACCGGTGGAGCCCAAACCTGAGTAGGTGACGGCAACTCACAAGGAACTGGCAGGTAGACCTCGGGCAAACGCCTACCCCTAGGAGAGGGGCGTGAGCAGCCGGCCCCGGGTGATGTCAGGGAAGGTGCGTTAGGGTGGGCGGGACCAAGCGCCAACCGTGGGCCCGGGACCCCTCCTCCTGCGGAGCTTCTGGAGTGGATTCTAGGGGGTGTGTCCGCTTGCCTGGCGCAGAGAAGGGTGGGGCAGGAGGGACCCACGGAGGCTTCCGCCACATTGGTGTGGCCACGGGGAGCCAGCACTGACGCAGGGCCCACCTGTCTGCATCAGGGTCCGAACCAAGGGCCTGCGGGGCGGGGTGGGGGGGGTGCGGGGCCACGCGCTGGGCCCACCTCTCACCTCGTGGGTGAGGAGCCTCAGACTGGGAGACTGTGAACGTGTTGTCCCCAAGTGGCCCAGCACCCTGAAGTCACTCTTTGGTTCCCAGGACAGGCGTGAGTGTGGCCTGCTCCCGGGTCCTCAGACACGTGACCTGGGCTCTGTGGGGGAGGTGGGCCGGTCCCTCTCAAACCCGAGGAAATGGAGACCTGGCCAGCCTGGTGGCCCTCTGTGGGGGGAGCCCAGGCTGCTGGACCGTGCGCCTGTGGGACCCAGCCGATGTCTGAGGGCAGCCGCAGCCTCAGGCCCCACAGAAAAACCCAGAAACCCTAGGTCACCGTTGCCCCCTCAGCCGACGGGCCACCGGGCTGCTTGCTTTGCAGGGACTGGCTGCCTACCGCACCTGCCTGCCACCGGGAGCACCATGTGGCCCTCCGGTGCTCCCTGGGAGCCGCAGGGGCCCGGGCGGTGGAAGCAGCAGAACTGGCCAGACCGGGCTGCCCTGCGCTTCAGTCTCTCTGAAATCTGGCACAAGGGACACGGACAGGAGGGAGAGCTCGGAGCAGCCTGACTTCCAAGGCCCCGGGCGGGCGGGCGGGCGGGCGGCTTCTCTGTGCCCATCTGCAGCCCGGCCTTCACGGTGGCCGAACCAGTTTTCTTGCTCAGGGCCTCCTTTGGGCTTCGTAGGTGGGGGTGTGCTGTCCACTCGACCCCGTCCGCAAAATGCCTCCTCCCCAGTGTGGGCTTCCTTCTCCCTCCCTCCCTCCCCTTATTCCTTCCTCAGCGCATCGTCCAGAAGTGTTCACCGGGCACCACTATGTACCGGTACCCGCGGCGGTTTGGGGGGACGGGAAGCTGAGAGCGAGTCTCTGATCCCTTCCAGCCACTTCAGCCGGGCCCCGATCCCAGCCCTGGGAGACTCAGCCCGGCAACCGAACAGCGAGCGAGTCGTGCATGTCCCCCGATCACCCCTCCCCTCCGCACGCCCAGCCTGGGGCGGGGCCCCTGACCACTGGGAGCCGCAGCATTTGTGACGTCCGGGCGTGTTCACGTAGAACAAGGGTGGGGGAGCTGGGGAAGCCTCAGACAAAACCTCGCCCTTAAAAACGTTCAATATGACCTCATCCCCGACCACGCGCGCACGCCAGTAATCGCTGGGAGAGAGGAAAAACAGAAATCTTTGTTTTTTAATGGGGCATGATTAGACATTAATGAGCAGTGACCTCACAGAATGAATGCTAACAACGCAATTTTCTCCTCTGCGCCCGTGCCTACCTTCTGGGGGCGGGAAAATTACATAATTAAGCACAGGTTACCGCAGGTGTGCCGGCACACATTTTATTATTCCGCAGACACTTAATAGTAAGACTCGGTGCTTATTTGTGCTTTTCATCAGATTATCTCCAATCACGTTATCTCATTAATCCTCTGGGACAGTTTCGCGAATTCCCCTGTTGAATGGATTAGAAACCCGCAGCTGGCCGCGAGTAAGGGACCAGCAGGACTGTCCCGC
>PVKU01010435.1:0-52322 GCA_004027475.1 Anoura caudifer | reverse complement strand
CGTGACCATTTCCGGGCATGACGGCAGAGCAGCCCGGGGGTGGGACAGGTGGCTACCAAACCTGCCAGGAGCGCACGGTGGCATGCTCACCCGGGAGAGGAGGAAAGGCTTGTTCCCACTGCTTAGAGGGGCCGTGAACACGAACAGTGAGGCTGGGAGCAGCAAGCCGGATGCCTGAGCAGTGAATCCACGCAAGTCCGTGGACTCACAGCCCAGGGGGCCACGCTGGGCTCCAGGTCCATTGTACGAGATCTAGTTACATGTTAAACGGCCATCCATTGCTCCCCTGGAAGGGGGCGCAACAGAGTGGTCGCTCAGCTTTGGCCAAATCCACATACAGGTCCCCTCCTGGGCCCCTGAATCCGATGCTTTCTGCGACATCGCTGCTACATGATGATTCTGCTCGTGAAAACGTCCTGGCACGATAAGCCTTATTTTCGTTGTGTTCCTAGTTTTTCCTCTGCAGGGGGGTGGGGGGGTGGGGAGTGGCACCGCCCGGCTTTCGTAAGGTGCTGATGCAGGGAGGCCTTCATGGTCCAACAGAAATCTATGATGCCTTCCACGCTGAGGGAACAGAGCTGCTCCCTCTCAGCCTGACACGGAGCCAAATGAACGGGCCACCCGCGGAGCCCCATCAAACCCAGGAGGATAAGTCCCTCGTCCTGTGTGAGGACACCCGCTGGGGTCAGCAGTTAACAGAGGAGCCCTGGCCGGGTGGCAGCATCGTCCGGTGCACCAAAATGTTGCAGGTTCGATTCCCAGTCAGCGCTCATACCTACATTGTGTGTTCCATTGCTGGTTGGGGAATGTACAGGAAGCAACCAACTGATGTTTCTCTCTCTCTCTCTCCCTCCTCCCTCCCTTTCACTTCCCCTCTCTCTACACTCAATAAACATATCCTATACACAGTAACAATAGCTCATCGAGCAAATATTAATGAACGGATATTAAGCTGTGGCACCGGACAACACCTGTTTCCCGTTGTTCCTGCCGTAGTGTCCCAAGACTGGCCCTCACGCACCCTGAGGTCAACAAGGACTTGAGGTGATACTTTGTCGTTTGTTTTGCTAGCAAGGACTCTCTTCAGAGACCTCTCTGCTCCGGTGTTCTTGACATCGCTCTCCTTTTTTAACCTGCATGAGAGATGGCACTTATCCCTGGTAAATTCTGCCCTGTTGGTTTTGATTGACAGCCCATCTGCATGCTCAGGCGGATGCGGTCAATGCCGCGTGGTTTCACCGGAGTCCTATTGCTTTCGCAGATACTTCGGGAAGAACTGTGCCACGCCTCTCTCTCTCCCACCCAGCCCTCTGGGCAGGTTCCCACTGGGGACAGTAAGGACCTCACACATACTGATCAGGGGTCCTGAGGCCCGTGATGCGGCGATGCGCTTCGACACAGCCGGGTGTCATTATTAAAAATCAGTCCCAGGTCCTGCAAGGGCCACCTGGGGAGTCCGCATCCCATCAGGTGACTCGGCACCAGACACGCAGTCAAAGACCCTCCATCAGCCGCCGGCCCACAGCCTCAGGCACCTCAGGCACCCGGTCCCTCATCACGCGCCGTAGGAACGGCTGACCCAGCAGGAGGCTGGCCAGGCCCGGCCATCCGGGGCGACCTCCTGGTGGGAGCTGACAGTAATCATGCAGTTTCTTGTTATTTGAAGGCCCCAGACAAATGCTACTTATTTATGCCTCATAATTTCATTTTCTGTAATACAGTCATAAATCACACGTGTGGTCACTTAGCAACAGCGATGCGCTGCGCCTGGCTGACGGGAATCACGGCAACCGTCTCCTGCGGCACCTCGCTTTGGTATGTAGAGCAAAACCGACCGGCATGGAAGGCTTTGCTGCAAAGCCCCTGATCCAGGCGTTTCCAGAGCTATTGGTACATGGTATACACTGTTCTATTTAGGCTCATTCTAGGTTATTTTTTAAATGTTTATTAATTGAACAGAGAGAGAGAGAGAGAGAGAGAGATGGAGAGGGAGGGAGAGGGAGAGAGAGAGAGAGAGACTGATTTGTTGTTCCACTTATCCATGCATTCATTGGTTGTTTCTTATATGCGCCCTGACTGGGGATCGAACACGCAACCCTGGTGCTTAGGGACAATTCTCTAACCACCAAGCTGCCTGGGCCAGGGCTCATTCTAGGTTAGCTCTGAGTCCTGTAAGTCTGTGTCTTTAAAAGATCCTCTTGTACTAGGTTTGGGGGGCTGAAACTGGATCTGTGAGAAGAAGGCATTAAGGGAACTCATTTAAGATGTTGGATCAAAGTTCAGAGTCTCGACAGACAAACACGGCTTGGAATTGGGGGTTGGGAGAGGACCGTGTCCCCAAGAATCCCGTGGATTGTGGACCCTGGGAAGCCCTCTATTGCCCAGGGTGCCTGGATAATATTTCAGGAATAGGTGAAGTTAACACAGGACCAGAGCCCAACAGCTAAATGACAGCGTCAATCAACTGTCACCGCTGTGTCCCACGCTCCTGCCCTCACTCCCCTCCCACCAGCATCTTTAACTCGCTGCCTTTGCTCCTCTCCAGCTTGCTTTGCGGTACACCTCATGTAACACATACGTGCTGTTTCAGAAACACACATGCGCGCGCACACACACGCGTGAAGGTCACACGTTGACGCTGTTAGAGGAACGGACACTTTAGAGCAGAAGACGTCTTGAAGGTCTGGTCAAGTCCTGAGCACCGCGTCGGGTCTGCAGAACGAGGAGGCCTCTGCGAGACTCCGATCCCTCTCGGGGTCCAGCGCAGGCCCCTCGTCACACTGGCCAGGGCCGCCTGGCTCTGCACACTGTCCGTCCGCTCGTCCACCTCCCACCCTCAGCAGAGTTGAGTCGATGTGCAAACAACTACTGTTTGTAGCAAGAGAGGTTAGGGGGTAAGGCTGAGGACAAGGTCAGCCTTAGAACAGAAAATGGCAAAGTGCACAATCTTTTTTTTTTTAATTAAAAAATATGTTTGCTGATTTTAGAGAGGAAGGAAAGGAGAGAAAGAGGGAGAGAGAAACCTTGATTGGTTGCCTCCCACACACACCCTGACCGGGGATCAAACCCACAACCTTTGGGTGCACGGGATGATGCTCCAGCTCAGTGAGCCACCCGGCCAGGGCTGAGTCCACACTCTCTGTGGAGCTGTTCAGTGGAAGCCTGTCTCTCTATGGGAGAGACATCACCGCTGTTACCAGCAGAAGACCTACGATCTGCGCATCTTCTACGGCTGCTTAGGGGCCGCCAATCGCTCCTTCCATTCCTTTGAGACAACATGCGTGCAGTTCTATTAATCAAAATCTACCGGCGCCCCTGCGGTGAGCAGCCCCAAGCTGAATGCATGATAGGGAAAAGGGGCTTATGTTCTGCCACTTTCAAGAGAGGATGAGAAAAGGCAACATTTACTGACCTTACTAAAGCCTTTGATGCAATTAACAGCAATTTGGCGAGATGAAAACGTCATGCGGTTGACCTCACTTCTTTCGTTTGAAGATTATTTTACTAATGGGGAGCAGAGTGCTGTGATTTAGCAGATGGACTACGGCGGCTTATTAAATGAATCTTATTTTAATTCCAACAAACCCGGACTACTTTCTAAAGACAATGCGTTAACAAAGGAGGCACTTTGCATGTTTGGTATAAGATCAAAGACAACAAATGTGATTTTTTTAAAAAAAAATTTTCGTTTTAGATGAATTTCTTTGTACTTTAACCTCTTGCTTTACACATTAAGGTCAGATATTCGCTATTCACGGGTCGTGTAAAACAGACCACAGGGATGAAAAAGCATTAGAATTCTTTCATTTTTAACAACGGTTTTCCTATTGAATGAGAGAGGTTTGAGTGAGACTTTTGTCTAATAAGCTGTTATTTATATTTCAAACAAAACAGAAACCACCCCATTGATGCAGAGAACAAATGGATGCTTATCAGAAGGGAAGAGGTGAGACATGGATTAAACAGGTGAAAGGATTAGGAAGTACAAGTTGCTACTTTTAAAATAGTCACAGGGGTGTAAAGACCAGGACAGGGAATAGAGTCAGTAATAGTTTCACAACTGTGCATGGGCCCAGGTGGGCACTACACTTCCCTGGGCTTCCCTTTGTAGGGTATATAAACATCCAACCATATGTTGTCCGCCTGAAACTCATATAATAGTGCATGTTAGCTATAATCGAAACATAAACTTTAGAAAGAATGAAAACAACTATATTAGCATCAATAAGCAACCCCCCCAAAACACACACACACACACACACACACACACAGACACACTTACAAAACAACCTCCTTAAAATGTGCATGATGTCTACACAGGAAATAGTCAAATGTCACCAGAGAAATAAAAGATCTGAATAGATGGAAGGACATACCACATTCACGGATTGGGAAGTGTTACATTGTACATAGGCAGAGTCTCAGCAATTTCGTCTTCTCTGGGTGGAATTCGATCCTGCAGCGGCTCTGTGTGCGATTTCACAAGCAGATTCTAAAGTTTTTGAGAAAATGTGAAAGGCAAAGAACAGGAAATACAATCTTGAGGCTGGTATCGGAAGCAGTTAAACGGCCCACTGACAAGGCTTATTTTCGAAGGTGCAATGATTTTAACAGCATGATTTTGGTCTCAGAATAAACGGCCCAGTGTGTGTGTGTGTGGGGGGGCAGAGAGCCCAGAAACAGACCCACACGGCCCCTCACCTTTCATCTAAAGCGCTACTGCGGGAAATGAGGGCGTTTTCACCACCTGGTGCTGGGCGGAGCCCATGTGCACACGGAAATAAGTAAAGCGTGACCCCTACCTCACACCGTACAGCCCCAGACCTGAATGGTGAGACCATAAAGGTCCCAGACGACAACAACAAAAGAACACATTGTCATACCCGCGAATAAGGTAAGTACTTCCTTGCATGAGAACAAAAATGAAACAAACACTACCCAAAAGCCTTGACAAATCCACTCCCTGGAAAGTCTAACATTCTGTCCCTCAGAAGATGTTATTGTGCAAAGCCCCGTGGAGGAAGCCAAGCTGCGGAGAGAGGGTATCTGCAGTTATCCACCTGAGCAAGGCCTCGAATCCGGGGCGTGGAAGTAATGTTTCCAAAGCAGCAAGTGAAAGGGAAAGCCAGGCAACCCAACGGGATAAAAATGGACAAACCACCGGCGTGGGCCCTGGGGGCAAGAAGCCGGACAAGAGGGAAAGGCAGCACATGAAAAGTTCTCGTTCTTCGGACGTCAGAGAAACGGAAATGAAAAGGAATGAGATTCCGCCTCCCCTCCCAGAAGGTCAACCACAGCCCCAATCACGACACCACCTGGCCATTCTTTCCAAGTGTCGGTGCGCACAGGACATGCTGGAAGACAAGGGCATCCTCCTCTGTCGCCCACAGAGGCGCACATGGAGTGACTCCTTCGGAAATCCTTGGCAGCACCAGACCCCAGAGCGCGCAGCCCTCGGGGGGAATGCACCGGTTCACGCCCTGAGGGAAGGTACCAAGGACGTTCACGGCGTGGAGCCGATGGAGCGAACCCGGGAGCAGCGCAGATGCTCACCGGCAGGATGCGCATCCACAGAAGGCGGAGCTGTGCTCATACCAGAAACACCCCGCGGGAACGCAAAAGGGTGAACTCCTGGGACGTCGGAGAGAACTCTCTCTCAGACACCATTTCGAGCAAATAAAATCGGACGCACAAAATGTGCATGTATCACTCCGTTTCTATAAAGTCTGAAGCAGACAACAGCAGCCTGTGGATGTTCGGTGTCGCTGATTTCGCTGAGTCGGGTTGGTGCACACAGAGACACGTGACGGTGCCTGCCTCGTGGCTTTTTCTTTTAACTCCTCACCTGAAGACGTGCTCATGGATTTTTGAGGGGCAGGAAGGGAGGGAGAGAGAGAGGCACATCGATGTGAGAGAAGCATCCATCAGTTGCCTCTCTCTCGCACGAGCCCCAACTGGGGAGCCGAGACTTGTGCCCTGGCTGGGAATAGAACTCACAACCTTTTGGCTCACGGGGTGATGCTCCAACAGAGCCACACCGGCCACGGCTGCTTATTGCTTTTAATCCCCGGTGCCTCTCACCCTGCTGGACGGCTTAATAAATGGCGACGGCTTAGGAAATGATCCCCTTCCTCGTGGACCTCAGTGAAAATTTCCCGTGGCTACTAAAGGACCGAACAGAACGTGAAAGAAACCTTGACGGTGGAATTTATTTTCTCAGAAAGGGCCCGTCTTCTCTGGAAAAGGCCTGGAAACGCTAGGACATGATCTGTTCCGGGAACCACAGAGACCTGCCTGTCATTGTCACAGCTGGAGATGGAAGTCCTCCAGACTAATTCTAACCGCAGGCCCCTGCCCCTAAGTCAGCATTCCTGGCGCAGCGCCGCCTTCGTTCGCGGGTCTGCTGTTGGGTTAAGCAGAGGATCAGCCCGCTTCTGACGGAGCTCGGATCTAATAGGTCCGGTGTCTGGCCTGTTTTTGTCTGTTACACGAGAGAGCCCGTAATCAGAGCTGGGGCTCATGGAAAGGCCGGTCCCTTTGCCGGAAGGAACACACGGGGAAAAATGAGAGTTCCTCCCTCCCATCAGCCGATCGTCACAGAGAGTCTGGAATCAGACAGAATAACGGGCCGGCGCCTGGATGCCGGGGTCAGCCCAGCACGGCCACCCTCTCCGAATGCCCTTCCGTCTTCCTGGGGATCTTATTCTAGCTCTTGACACGCTGGCCTTTCCTTCACATCAACTCAAAACATTCAGAATAAGTCTAGTCCAAACTCTTGTTACCAACGAGTAAACACGGTTCAGGCAGAAAGAAAAAGAGAAACTTCACGAAGATGGTCCCCGAATACACTACACGATCCTGCCTTCTCTGTGGGGTTAGATCTGCTCCCACCCCTGCCCCACGGGGGCCTGAAGCCACCGAGTGCTGAACTACCCATACGCGGTGTCTCTTCCTGTACGTCCCTACCCTAAACTTTAATTTACGCGTTAGGCACAGTCAGAGGCGAGCAACAATAACTACTCTTAAAATAGAACAAGTAGAACAACACACTGCATTAAAAGTCACGGGGATATTGTCTCCCTGTCTCTCAAAATACCCCCCTATCGTCCTGCACTCACCCTCCCTCTTGTGCGGATGTCAGACGACGAAATGCCTCGTCATCCAGGAAGTCGAGAACTTGCACCTTTGCCCCGAAAGGAGGCCCTTCCTGGCTTCTCTCTGGTGGCACTGAATTGCCAGGATCGCTACTCTTGTGCTTTCGGGCCAACGAGGCAAACACCTGGGCTGTGATACCCGAGATGGTCCCTCCGAGCACCAAGACGGCGAGGAGAGCAGGAGAGGGAGAACGCTCGCTCCGATGATGTGTGGAAGGAGAAAGCAGGAGCAGACCTCCCAGGCAGATGAGCCGCTGGGTGTCGCCCCCAGAGCCCCCGCCTCTGCGCATGATCGGAGGGAAGCAGCTTACGGCAGGAAACCCCTGCAGAGGTCACAGAAGTCATCAGCCACGAGGACTGGCTAAAACCAGATGAGCCCAAGATGGTCAGTTTTGAACCTACAACTTGACCGGAGACCAACCCCCAAGCTCAGTGTACCATCCTTATCATGAAAACTGACGCCACAAGTAAGCAGGAATGAAGGGGGATGAAGGACCGGATGGACACTTCTGGAAGGGACCTTCTCAGGAGCAAGAGCCCCTCCCCACCAGAGGCGGAGTGAGAATTTGGGGCGGCAAATTTCGGAGACAACCCACTCTCGGAAACACATGAAATGCCGAGAACAGACCAATGGCAGGGAATGGCTTACTTGGGGGTTTGCCTGCGTCCACTCTGATGCTTATTTCGCAGCGACATCCTGTGTGACTTCCGACCAGGGGACTATTGGGCAGCGGTCTGTCCCAGCTCACCCCCAACCCCCGATCCTGGCTCCAGGAACACGCGTAGTACCTTCTTTCCACCCACCTGAATAAAACTTGCTTTTGCTGTCACATGCACTTGAACTTGAATTCTTTCCTGAGTCAGGAGCCTGGAAGGGCCGCGTGGGCTCATCTCCTGCCTGGTGAGAAGCCTCGTTAGCAACCGACTTGCCTCTGAACCCTCCCTTCCTCGCAGTGGCCCATCAGCTGCGGCTTCCTCGTAGGCAGCATGAGCACTGAGAGCACCCGCCCAGGCCTCCCCCACACCTCGCCCAGGTGCGCCCTGCCTGGGTGCTCTCACTGCCTGGCTGGGTTTCCTCCAGGGGCAGAGCGGGGCTGGCTGGGTGGGTGGGTTAGAATTGTAACAAGAAAGCTTGCTGTTTATCTCTTCCTGCCATGAGCAGGGAATTGTTCGTGAAAATTCACACCCAGGTGCAAACACACGGGGGGTTGTTCCAGGACCCTGAGCTGGTGGCCAGGCCCCCAGAGGGGAGGGCACCTAGCCACTGCCCCAGGTTCTGTGGAGGGAGATGAGAGGGGTGGTGGGGTGCAGGTGTGAGACCCACCCCCTGCAGGGCTCAGCTACTGGATACCGCTCTCCGCAGCCAAATGCTCACCAGGGTGCACCTGCCCTGGCCTGCCCCCCCCCCCCCCGGACGGCAGAGTGATTCCCACCGGGGAGCCCGCTCCATACTCTCCAGGGGACGCCTCGGGGGTCTCTCGTCTGTGGCCCTAGAGCCTGGTTGGTAGTTTCTTTGTAGGCTTCGTCTGTCTGACTCACACTTTACTAAGAGCTCACCTGCCAGGTCTGCCTGTCCGGCTTCCGGGGGCAGAGAGGAAGTGGCTTGCTTTGGCCTCCCAAGAAAGGCATTTGGTTTGTGGCCAATATCATTTTGTGGGACCAAAGGCAGCTCTTGCCACCTCCCTACCTCGAGGGCTGGCCACGGGGAAACATGCATACCGATCTTAAAAGCTGCTTTTTATTCGACTTGCAGAATAAATGGCTGAGGCTCTAATTCGGACTTTCACGAATACACATTTTTTTCCCCCAGCCCTCATGCGTCAAGAGGGAGAGAGCTTTCAGAGACTCGTGAAGAGCAGAAGCTGTCAAGGTTGCATCGGCCTGAGCACCCAGACTCTGTTCCCAGGCAGCTGGGAGAGGCACTGGCAGCCTGTATCACAAGTTCATTACTCCCTAGAAACCCCATCTTTCACCACGGCGTCCCGGGGACAGGCCACGGTCACAGCTCTGCTTTCAGTACGTCCCTGGCAAGTCACCGCTCAGCACAGCAGCCCGGAGTCAGCCAGGTGTGCCTGGGAGTCCAGCGTGTGTGGAGGTAACCGGAAACGTCACCATCTCTCTCCTTGACACCGAAAAGGAGCCAGCGGGGGACCCAAGGTCACCTCCCTCCGCCTGGCCTCCACTTCCCAGCCTCTACACTCTCCCGCCCTCCGCCAACTTACAACGTGGTGTGACGGAGGGAGAGACTCTTGTATCAACACTGGATAGCAGATCGAAACCACTAACACTCCTATTTTTGTTTTAAATCCTCACCCAAAGATACGTTTACTGATTTTAGAAAGAGAGGACAAGAGAGAGGGAGAGAAACGTGAATTGGCTGCCTCCTGTACGCACCCCGACCAGGGACTGAACCCGCAATCCAGGCACATGCCCTGACCGGGAATCAAACCAGTGACCGTTCACTCCTCAGGATGATGTCCAACCATCCGAGCCAGGGCGCTGACCACTCCTAACCCGGTCATCTAGCAACGCCATTTCCCTGAAAGTCTCAAAAAGTACCACAGAGCTCGTGTCGTGCTTTTGCCGTGGCAAAGCCAATGGCATCATAAGGCCTGGAGGTGTTGGTCAGCTTCATGGGGTCCCTTTACTCTTTGTAACCTCAGGCCCACGCGGCCTGGGGCGGGGGGGGGAGTAAACAGAGAGGATTCCCGCCCTGCCTGGCTAAGCCCGCCCGCCCGGAGCCGAAGGAGCGGCGGCCAGGGCAGCGACAGACGGCGATGCTTTCAGAAACCCCCCACTGCAATCTTTAACAAAATCATTAAGACTCCTTCCCTTGGCGTCATCCCCACTCTGTCCTTTTCGGAAGTATTGTCAGAAGTCGTTACTTTGGACCCCTTCCAATAATACCAGGCAATCCTGCCACGGGGAAGGACGGGGACCATGAAATGAGCAGACCTGGCACCAGCGCCTCCCTGAGATGAAGACGCAGCCCTTGGAGTCCCTTTCATCTGCTCCGTTCCCTGAGTCCAGAGTGATTTCCCTTTATACTTTTGGGTTCATTTCCATGATATTATCCTTTAAGTAATTGGCTATTTCGCCACTTACATTCCACTTTAATCACAGAGGATGTTTGGTGAGGATGAAAAACAACACGGGGAACCTCGGGCCTGGGAAGAATAGTCTCGGCTTTAATTAAGACTTTCATTTCTTCGGGGATTTTGATGAAAGCCCGAAATGCAGTTCAAAAATGATATTTTAGTCCAATTATTTGTGTGCACAGGATGGAACCGCGGGCAGGCCTGCCGCTTGAATCCGGAAGAGGTCCCTCATTTAAGAGCAGCAGCACCCTGCGACTTTCAGGTTGCGTTAGAGAATTAATGAGTTCCTTTGATTTTCCACCACTCGCAGAAGGAGGCAGTCTCATTACGGCGCTTCGGGTGCCTGATGGGTGCCTCCCGCTTAAATCGCGTCTCCCCGGGAATTCCGGGGGGCAAGAATGGAGACAGACACTCCTCCGCCTCTGCTTGCACCCGTGTCCCTCCCGTATCCACGGAGGACATGCTCCCAGACCCCAGGGGATGCCTGGGACCTCAGATGGTGCCAAACCCTATTTTTCCCTGGGTGGACACACACACACACACACACACCCCCATGATAAAGTTTAATTACAAACTAGGTGTAGCAGGAAGTGAACATTAATGAATCATAAAGTAGGAACATTACAGCAATAAGCTGTCACAAAAGTTATGTGACTGGGGTCTCTCTGTGGTCACTGATGTGGTCACTAAGTGGCTGACGGATGGGGTGGGGAGAGGGTCTACTAGGAAGGAGCTGGACAAAGGGACGACTCCCATCCCAGGTCAGGGGGTGCAGGACATCACCATGTTGTTCCGAAGGGAACTCCATTTGGAAGTTTGGAATCATTCCGGGGATTTTTTACCTGCTATTTCTGGACCTCTTTGGACCGCAGGTCACCGAAACCTTGGAAAGTGAACCCACAGATAAGGGGGGACGGTGGTGTTGGCTGCCCAGCTCTTTAAACCCCCAAAAGGCAGCACCCCGATCGATACACATGCCTCACAGAGAGCGAGTCACGTGGAGGCTCACGGAGCGTCCTCAGCCCATCCCAGCCCATTGGCTTTGGAGGGCAGGGTGGTTCGGCGCACACGCCCGGCTCTCTTCCGGCTGAGAATCAAAACCAGAAAACGCGTCCATCACCAGCACCGTGTTCTGGGCCAGTGGGCGCTTCCCCCCTCACCGGCTGAGTCGACCAACACCTGTTCTCATTGTTCGTCAAATACCCGCTCTTCCAATGTTGCTCGCGGATTGGCAACGTTTGAATGGACGAAATCAAACCGGTGATTTATATCCAGCAGTGTTAGTGCAGAGCGAGAAATGGGCATGTTTCTATGTACACAGACGCAACACCCAAACCCTAATTAAGTAAATTTCGTTTTCCCTTTAATCAGACTTCCAGGTAATTAGCTGTCAGTGAAGACAAATTACAGTTTATCCCGTTTTTATATCAAGCTTTGGTCAAATAAAGATTACGCATTAACGGCCAGATTTGGTGGCTAATTTCTCATGCATATGAAAGGATTTGCAAATATTACCACTGGAATCTTTTAACGTCCTGGAAACGAATTTCTGCCTACCACGCGGTGCTTTGAACAACCCGTCTGATCCAGTGATGTTCTGTCAGACCTTCTTCATTGAACGCACAACCCATTAAGATCTTCAAAACCCTGAGGCAGAGTTTACCATCTCTGCAAAGGTGTCTCCAGCCCAGGTCAAGGCAGGGAGACCCGGCCAGCGCCTTCCCCTGCTCGCGTGGAATTGAACGAGAGAGAGAGAGTTCAGGCGCAAAGGCTCACTATGGGCCTTTCCTTCCTCCGGGGAATCGGGGCGCATGTCTCAGATGTACCTGACTTAGAAATGACATCACCATGAGGAAGCTCAGAGGGGCCTGAGGCGGGGGAGGTGGGCGGAGCTCTGGCAGTCACGGGAGGAGGAGGAGGAGGAGGCGGGAGCCCGAGGTGAAGGAAGGTGGGGAGGTGGTGGCCAGCTGTCTGCGGAGATCTGCATGGAGAAGACTCACGGAAAGAAGCAGCTGTCCCTGCTCCTCGACCAAAGTATCTCTCTTACAATGAACAAAGATGTGTACTTTCATTCTCAGCAACAAATGCCCTGTGGCCCTGAGAAAGGGCTGGGCATGGAAAGAAGTGATGTAGCGAGGGAGGGGACACAGGGCTGGTTCTGATGACCAGATTTACCTGTCCGAGCTCGGCAGGGACAGAGGCAGGACCCGCAGACGCCCGGGGCAGGGGCGACAAAGGAGGGACTGGTGAGGAGCTTGGCGATGCAGCGTATCTGCTGCCCGCCCCCCCCCCAAGGAACAGGGGGACAGCCGGTGCCAAGAAACCCCCTGGGGGCACAAGAAGAAATAGCAGAGCCCAGCAGGGCGGTGGACTGGTGACAGTGCCCACAACACGCTTGGGACATCCGCCGCTACCCACACCACTGAGGTGACATCACCCACTTGGCCAGCGGGTCCTTAACAGGCTCCTCACTGATGTTTGCGGAGGTGCCGGGTAGGAAGCCCTGAAACACCGCTGCTGATGTGGTGCCTCGTTAGCCCTTTGAGGTCTGAGGAGAAAGACAGAGGCCCTAGGTGGTCGCTGCGAGGCCGTGCGGCGCCGCAGGCTCGGAGCAGTGGGGGCTGACCCTCCCGGCCCTCCCACGCCGCCGGAGTCCTCCCCATCAGCTCGCCCGTACAGCCGGTAGCAGAGCTCATTTTGAAACCTGCCACTCACAGGAAATTCACCCGAGGTATTTACAGACTCCAGGCATCATTGAGGGAAGGCAGATGGAAGGCGGGAGCCAGAAGAGCGACGTGCAGATGTGCTTGAGAGCAGACAAGCGTGGGGTGGGATTCTGCCAGGTGGACTCCCCTTTGGAGCAGGGAGTGGGGTTCAAGGGAGAAGGGAGGCGGCCACGGACTGAGCGAGGTCCCTGCCACCTACCTCCATCATTCTCATCCCCTCCCACCTCCGTCCAGTGCGTTAAACAGATGTTAGGAAAGACCACAGAACTCGCATCAAACCCCTGAGTGGAGGGCGCAGCTCCACGGACGCTCGCGATAACCCTACACCCGCCCGCACCAGTGTGACTTCAGATGAGACTGGTTACCGATTTTCGAGATTTGCCCAATCTCAAAAACAGACACGGTGGCTCAATCTCAGAAACACGACTTCCGGGTCGTGGAACGAAGCTGCCTGGGCACCTCAGAGGGCGCCTTGAGAGGCACATGCTGGAGACAGAAGACAGCCTTTGCCTGCAGGGGCCCCTCTGCCACGAGCCCCCTGGGGTGACATGCACCCTCTGGGCGAGCCCTGGCCTCGGGCCTCTCATCCCTAAAATCAGACCAGCCGCGGGCAGGTGCGGTGGTGACAGAAGGAAGCGATGGCATTGGCCTTGAACCAAAGCAGGCCTCCCCTTCCTCTTTGCAGGGCGCTCAGACCTGCTTCGTCTGCCCATTTGCAGCCCCTGTGCCCCGGGGTGAATGTGCCCTCAGTCATTCCGGCAAAGCTTGGTCGTTTACTCGCATCTCAGCGGGGGGCAAGGTGAGTTTTTATTTTTCACCCTCGCCTGAGGATATGTTTACTGATTTTAGAGAGAGAGAAAGGGAGGAAGGGAGAGGGAGGGAGAGAGAAACATCGACGCGTGAGAGAAATACTGATCGGTCGCCTGCCATACACACCCCACCTGAGGGTTGAAACTGCAGCCCAGGTGTGTGTCCTGATGGGGAATCGCACCCGGAACCTCCTGGGGCACAGGATGGAGCTCCAACCAGCTGAGCCACGGGGCCAGGGCACAAGGTGAGTCCGGAACGGCACGTTCCAAGGAGAAGCCCTTCGCTAGGCCCACCCGACTGACGGCCTTCGCCCCATGTCGGATTCTTTGCCAGAGCAATTACCGGCCACCCTGTTATAAGTGCATCGATCATTTTAAATACCCGGCTTACCCTAAAGTCCAGCAGTGATCGATTTGCTGTTGCGGTGCCGGTCACACCAGTAACCAGCTTCTAAGAACTGGACGGTCACCCTGCCGTCTCGTTCACTTATGGTTCCTGTCCATCAAAATGCGCTGTGGGCGGACGGCGTCAATTTCTGGATGAGAAGCATCGGCGGTGCTGTCGATGCCCCGACCTACTGGTTTGCCTCCGGGACGAGAGTCCTCGGTGTGAAGCATCTGTCACCCTTCCCCAGAGCCCGCTGCGTCCCTGCCTTGGTGCCGACAGGCAGAGCTCCGGGAGGACCCTCTCACGACCCTTCTGCAACCCAGTTCCTCTGCCAAGTACGGAGCGCTGAGAAGAGGCGGGTGAGACAGGCCCCACCAACCCCATGTCCTCCTGCGTCCTCCCTCCACCAAGGGGGTGAAGGTTCTCCATGGGGCCAGGCCCAGCCCCCATCAAACCCTGCCAGCCCCTTCGGCGGTGTCCCAACACCAGCGCGGTTGCGGGGTGGGCTCACAGTGCCTTCCTCCACGCACCTTCTCTCTATGGCATCCAGGTCCTTCCAGAGCGCCTGGCGGGCTGACCTTGACCTGCCTCTCCAACCCTGTCTTTGTGCTGGCAGCCTTGACTTTCTTAGCTCAGCAACGCCCCCTCCCGATCATCCCAGTGAAATGCCGGCTTTAACGATCAGCTACATAGTAACTACATGTTAGCGCATGGGACGCACACCGACACCATCTCCTGTTGGAGACGAGAACCAGACACCAAGGGCTCAGGCTCTGGGAGGGTGCGGACCCCGAAGGGCCCAGGTGCCAGCGCGGGTCACACCCCTGATGGACGGAGCTCGGCCGGGACCCCATCCCCTCAGCGCCGCCTGCTACGGAACCACTCTGCCTGAAACGTCCCCTTTGGTTGGCTCCGAAGTGACTGCCTTTTCAATTCAAAGATCGTCATCCACGTAGGAGGTGACTGAGGAGTAAGCCGTCTCCCAGGCAAGGTCTGCGCAGCCTGGGGTGTGGAAGCGAATCCAAACCCGTAGGTCATCAAGGGGGGAAAGGTGGACAGGCACCTCAAGGCCAAACGCAAGGGAAGAATGGGCGAAGAAGCGGGATGTTTCGCCCTCTCGGAGGGGTAGTGCCGCTCTCGGGAAAGAAGGAGAACTCGAATCTGTGTTTCGGGTGGGGGGCAGGAGGTGAGAAAACAAGGGGTGAATCCCGGCCCTGTGATGAGGGGCTTCCCTCGGCTCCCCGCCTCTGCCTTTGTTCACGAGAGCCCTGGGGACGGAGTGTAGAGCAGCCCAGAATGAAACACTCAGAGTGATCCACTTCCCCGAGTCCCGAGCAACCCACCTCCTCCGCAGGGACCCTGTCAGCAAAGAAGGTGAGGAGGAGGCCAGAGCTGGGACACCCACCCCCCGCCCCCGGCCGGTGTTGACCTCCAGCAGAGGGACGCTCCGTTGTTCCCCAGGCGCCTCGCTGCCTTCTCCCACCCGCATCGCTTCACCTTGTTATCTAGACGCCCTACTTGACGTAGTTTACAAACGCGATTTTTTTCTGCGTTTTCTAAATACCGGGAGAATGATTTATTAGAATTTAGATGAACTCGTATTTAAGGGTAATTCATTACCAGCTAGAAGAGCTTAAAAAAGTGGGCACGCAGGCTGAGAGCGGCGAACTCACTCATGAGAGAACGCAATCGACGCGTTAGCATAACGAAATGGAAAGAAGTCCAACTCTTTGAAACACTGGGAACAGCCACCCTCAGCCACTAAGAGCAGCAGGCCCTGTCTCGGCGGGGGACGTGGGCTTTGTCGTCGGATCTGAGGCTCATTCATGTCTGTGCCGCCTGGGGGACCTCAAGCAGGAAAGCCTGTGGCCTGGGGATCACTTTTCTCAATGGTAAAGTGGGATTAATAACAGTCACGAAGTTGACGGAGGTATCAATCGAGGTATGCAGGCAAAATACCTTGTGAATCAATCAGCGCCTATCACGTGATAAAACACACCTCGGCCACCGGCTCCATCACCCACACTTCCCGATGCCTGGACAATGAAAGGAAATATTTTCTTAAACACATTTTTAAACAGCGAGATCTCCTGGCCAGCAGTTTGGGCCTTCAGTATTGAAGAACACCAGAAAATATACCGCATGAAAGTCAGGGGGGATGAATTATTCCCCAGGGCCGGCGAGCCAGGAAAGGTGAATGAAGGTCAGGAGAACGGAAGACAGTCCCGCCAGCTGCCACGGGGATGGTCCCCCAAAGCTGGGAGCGGGCCGAACCGGGGCCCCGAACATGCGTTCGAGGGCTGTGCTGAGGGGGCCGTGTTTGGGGACTCTTGATGTGGTTCATTGTTCAATGGCTCCCTCCACCGCCACACTTCGCAGGATATAAATAACAGGAGTGCTGACAATGTATCCATTTCTGCCCCATGGAGGCATTCAGACTTCTTTGCAACTCTGTATCCGCACCAGAGCCACAGAAATCCATCGTGAGTCATGTGACAGGTGCCAAACCCAGCCTGTGGTCTCTGCATGTCGTCAGTCTCGGCCCACTACCGTGGCTGCAAAGCAATGGGGAGATCGTGCTTGTAACGGTGGAGCTGCCGACCCCGTAACACGGGGTCAGCCGTCACAGGTGCATCCCGAGCGACGGCACAGAGGACCAGCTACGGCCATTTCAATCTGCCAGGTGCCAAAGGCCTCATCCCGTGCAACGGGGAAGCTGGAGACGCATGCGTCAGCGCAAGCTTGCCTTGGATGCGGACGGGATCTTCATCTATTTACAGGAATTACTCCAGAAGTTGTCGCTGAATTCGAATGGATTTGAATGCACCACATGCCTGTTGATGGCAAGGCGCTTCCCGGGCACTTGTGAGAAGTGAGGGCTTTGTCCTGGGAGTTCCGTCGGAACAGCCGCATGGTGGACGGCATCTCCATGGAGCCAGCTCAAAGCCCCGTCCCCCTGGGCTGGGTGGCC
Source organism: Anoura caudifer (assembly GCA_004027475.1). Classification (NCBI taxonomy): domain Eukaryota; kingdom Metazoa; phylum Chordata; class Mammalia; order Chiroptera; family Phyllostomidae; genus Anoura; species Anoura caudifer. The sequence goes on along the minus strand of PVKU01010435.1, from coordinate 35,176 downwards.
ACTCTGCACGCCCACGGACTGAACGCCTGTGTCCACACACATCAGTCGGAACCCCTGCTGGCCGCCCTGTCCCCGTAGGTGCTGAAGGAGTAGCGTTTCCAGCGCAGCCCATGCGGTGCTGAATACAGAGAAGAAAAGGCAGCGAAACATTTTATTTAAGCCCATTCCCATTACGGCCACTGGATGTTTATGACGCTGGCGGTGTAACCACCGAGCGCCGACCCCGCACGGCCCGGCCATCAAGCACTTGATTTAAAAGGAAGCAAATAATGCGGCCTGATCATAGTCGGTCTGGGGCAAGCCTCGAAATCAGGAGTTTCAATGGCAGCTTCGGGGGTGGGGGGGGGGGGCGGCCCGGACAGGCACGGCTCCTTCGCTGGGCAGGGAGGGCAGCTCCGGAAGGAAGAGAAAGGGGTTGTGTGTGCAGAAACCGAGGAGCGTAGGCACTGCCAATGCAGCAGACACGGCCCAGACATCCGCTTTCTGATCATGTTCAGAAGGAAAAAACAAAACAAAACCCAGGCTATAGCGAGCAGCGCCCGAGTCAATGGGGCTTCTGTTCCGTCACGGGCTCCGGCGTCTGCGAAGGGCTGATGGGACAGGGATGCCTCGGTGCCACCCACTGATGCTGCAGGAAGAAGGGGCCCACGGCGCCAGGCACGCTCACTTCAGAGGACGCCCTGACGGACAGGCGCAGACGCCAGCCGCGGCCCAAGCTGAGGGCCCAGACTTTCTGGCCGGGCAACCGGCTCGTCAGACGCCTTCTCCATGCCTCCCGTTCAGTTACGGCATCTGCCGCTGCCGCTTCGCTGTGGACATTCAGGTCGTAAATGACTGTGAAGAAAATAAACTAACCGACCAAACCGACACAGGCCCAGACTGACAGCTGTCAGAGGGGATGGGTCGGGGGCTGGGCGAAAAAGGTGGAGGGGTTAAACACACACACACACACACACACACACACACACACACACACACACACCACAACACAACCTGGAAACAAAGCAAAACAAAATGCAAGACGCAGGGTGATCACCAGAGGGAAACGGGGGTGGGGGGAGGTAGACGAGGGTGAAGGGGGATCAGCGGTGAAGGAAGGAGAGGTCACTTGGGGTGCTGAACACACAATACAATATACAGATGATGTGTCATGGAACCGTGCCCCCGAAGCCTACATAACTGTGTCGACCGATGTCAGCCGATACCTTCGATAGAAAAGAAAAAAGATAAATGTCTGTGAGTCAGGAGTCTCACCCAGGTCTTCCTGAGATTGTTCCTTTCTTCTTGCCGTTCCGCCCGGTCTTGCTGCCACGCAGAAATCCGCCTTCAGGACGGAGAAGCAGCCTCCCAGACCACGGGATTCCTCACACATCCGTCCGGCCTTCCGGATAAACGTCCGAGGGGCTCGGAGCCATGAGAATTCCCGGGAAAAGGCTTCTCGGGCCCGGTGGGGAGTCAAGGTCAGGAGCACGGGTCCATCCGTGGGAGGCACCGCAGTCCGTGGCCCTTCGGAAAAATTCAAGCCACGTCTGAGTCTGACATCCTTCTTTCCCTGTGATGCCTTGGCAGGGAATTAACTGCCCCTTCTGCAGGAAATCACTTGAATTCAGGACCAAAACAAGCACAGTGCCACATGGAAGACCTCTGCCAGGGGGCAAGGCGGAGGCGCACTGCGTGGGAAATGCCATCCGTGGGGGCGTCGCCCGGACTCACCTGCAGGCCCACGGACCTGCATCAGGAGCGGGGTGGGTTCATGCTCTCGTGTGGCACAATCTCAGGCGCCAGACAAGAGACCCCAATCCTTCGGGGGCACCACAAAAAGCCCCTTAGAGCAGGTGCTTGAAATTCTACCCCATCCTCGACCTTGGAGACGCCGTGCTGGCCTGTGGCCTCGGACACGCGGTGCCTTGGAAATGCTGTGCGGTGACAACATGGGACCTAATTCCACCTCATCAGCCTCCTGGGTCCAGTGTATTCTTCACCCACTGCGGTAATTTTTAGTAAGATGGGGAACCTTTCCCCCGCGGGCGGAGGGTCACCAGTCAGTGGTGTGTGCTGTGTCTAGTGAGTCACCGTGATGGCCATCCACACAGCCTGCAGGTGGCAAAGTGTTGATATTTGGCGGCTGAAGTACATACTCCCCACTAAGGTGCATGGCACTGGGATTGTTTTTAGAGAAACCTCCCACGGGAGAGGCTGAGTCAACAGCGTAGCAGGTAGGGAAGTGTGTGCCTCGTGCCCACCCTTCACCCACCCTTCGCCGGGATAAACCACCCTCCCCTTCCCGCAGTGGCCCTCCTGCCTTCTGGGTGCTCTGAGAAATGGGGTGCACCTCACCTCATCGCAGAGGGAAATGCAGCTCGCAGCCCTGCTCAGCCCGCCCTCCCCCCCACCGACAGTGCCACTCTCGGGGACACCCTCTGAGCAGATCAGGAACATGGTCAGGGTTCCCCCCGCGCTCAGTCGGGGGCAGCCATCTAAGCATTGGGAACTGGGAAGGGCGGCCCCACGATAGTTCTTTCTCCGCTTCGCCCCACAAACCTGACCCCAGAAGGTGCCGAAACAATTCATCTCATTTTTAATATTAATTTCAGCCCAGTGCATGCACACACACGCACATACCTGTGCCCTCACACATACACGATTGGAGTAACACCATGTTTTTGTTTGCGGTATTTTCATGCTATAGCAGAAGTATTTCCATACACCCTCGGGCACTTTCTTTGGACACCATTTTCCGTGGTTGTAAATGATGTGCTACCTTCTCTTTTAACCATGCTTAATTTTTTTTTAAGGAAGTAGCTTTTTGTAAAAAACAATCTTCACCCGAGGATATGTTTAATGATTTTTACAGAGAGAGGAAGGGGAGGAGAGAGAGACAGAGAGAGATTGATGTGAGAAAAAAAAAATTGATCAATTGCCTCCCAAATGCACCCCAACTGGGGTTCAAACACGCGACCTAGACAGGTGCCCTGACCAGGGATAGAACCCGCAGCCTTCTGGCGTCTGGGATGACGTCCCACCCGACGGAGGCACCCGGCCAGCGCCACCAAGTCGAATCCCTAAATCGACGTTTGCATCCTTCAAAGATAAGGCAGGATGTTGACATTTCTTCAGGCTCTTCCTGCCCGTACCTGATGCCGGGATGAACACGTCTGCTTACACGTGAAATCGGTCACACGTGTGGCCGCGTCCCAGGCTTCCGCCACAAGGAGTAGAACTGCTGGCCGGAGGAGTCTGAATGCTAACCCGTCTCTGGGTGTGTCACTTTGGATTTCCTTTTTGAGGGCACAGGATCCCTCAGCAAAGGCCGCTGTCGACGTTATGGAAGAATACGCTAAAAGGAAGACTCAGGAAAGACACCGCCCCATCCCAGTTAGGTAATAGTTTCCTCCAGGCTCAGAGAAGACAGGTTGGCACAACCATTTGTGAGCTGGTTAGCAACCGTAGGAGTGAAATCGCGGACCCCCCGGAAATAAAGCTCAAAATGAAAGCGTTTTCTCAAAGATCGGACGGCCATTGAACGTCTCTGTGACTTCCAAACCATGCGGATGAGCAAGGTGAAGCAGCTCAGGGACAGATCGTGTTATTGTTAACGGGTTTTATTTTTTTTAAAATGTTAATTGACTTCAGAGACGGGAGGGGAGAAAGGGGGGAGAGAGAGGGAGAAGAAGAAACACTGATATGAGAGAAAAAACATCAATCAGTTGCCTCCCGCATGTCCCCCAACCCACAACCCAGGCACGTGCCCTGAGTGGGATTGAACCCACCACCCTCTGGTCTACAGGACGATGCTCCAACCAACTGAGCCGCACTGGCCAGGGCTCTCTGTGAACACTTTTAAAAGGTATTTCCCCATTTCGCCTCAGCATTAACCCCAACCTGCCCCTCAATATGTGTCTAAAATCAGGTGTCCAGTTATTCTTGTTGGGCCTCAGTGTCCTCACACCTGTGAGGAGGGACCATGTGAAGCTCTCTCTCCCTTATCAACCATGTCCCTGCCTCTCTTACCACCGTTCAGGGCCCCTGTTGGCTCATCCGTGTGCCGCTAAGAATGGGCATGGCCCCGAGACAGGTCTGGCGTTTGCCCTTGGCTCTCGGGATGTCATGTCCAAGCCGGTGAGATGAGCTGGTTAATAAGAATGCCTTTGTACAATAAAACAAATAAATAAACTATTTCTTAAAAGAAAGAATCTCTCTGTGCACCTAAGGGTCTTGAGCCACCCGGAATGGTCTGTGTTAACAGCAGAATTTAGGGTGAGCCTTTGAGCCACATGGTTATCAGCTTAACCTCTGGAGGAGCTACAGACCAAGGTCAACTCCGTAGGCACTCGACCCTGTCTCCGCATGACCGCGTCCCGGTAAAAACCCCAGACACCAAAGTTTCAGGTGAGCTTCCCTGGTGGGCGTATTGTCACACACAGTTGCTGGGAGAAGTTAGCACCATCCACAGTGCCCCTGCGAGGTGACAAAGGAAGCCCCCACATCTGGAAGTCCCCCGGCCCCCGGACCCTGTGTCTCTTCCCTGGGCTGATTTTAATTTCTGCCCTGTCACTGCGATGAACCGTAACCGTGAGTTCAAGGCTAAGTTCTGTGAGTCCTTCTCGAGAATTACTCAACCTGAGGGTGGCCGTGCGCAGGGGTCCCTGAATTTGCGGTTGAGGGTGGAAGGGACGCTGGTTTGGGGGACTTCCAAATGTTGCGGTCTCGTACTCGGTGTGTTTCTTCCTGCGTCAGAACAGCAGGGACATGTGGCAGCTGCCATGGGGACCGTGGACCTCACTTCTCTTTCAGTCCTCTGCACCCCCGCCACTTGGCTCCCCGAGCTTTCCACCCTCCAGCGGACGGTATGGGAGAAACTCCGCTGGAAGACGAAGCAAAATACCCAGGACCGAGGAGAAACCAGCCCTCCAAAGAGAATCTGTCCTGAAGTTTCTCTCCCCACCCTTTAAGAACACGAGTAACAAACTGCAAACTGAGCCGGCGCCTATTTAAAATGCTGGAGACGAGGTGCCGGTAGCAGGCCCAGGACCAGGCTAAGTCACCGAATCAGCACGCACCAGAACAACACAGCGAGATCTCTCCTCCTCACGAGCGTTGTTTTGTCTTTATTCCGTGACGTTGTAAGCACGGCTTGGGAACCGAGGCCAGACACAGTCCACCGAACTCCGACATCTGCCTCCGGCAGAAGGGCCGCGAATTCGGCGACGCCCTCTTCCGTCCTGCGGCGTTTGGTCCACGCGAGTGGGCGCTTTTAAGAGCCTTGAAAGGAATCGGTGCAACACGCCACTTAAGGCCAATGGCTGACCGGAGTCATTGAAATTACGGAAAAGTCAGATGCTGGATAAACGCCCCAGCTTCAAGCTGAGGGTCTTTTTTGCTTGTTTGTTTATTTGCTCGGCGCCTCCAGCCCTGGCTGAAGGCAGAAGCTTTGTTTTCCAGATTCCAAGTCTCGCAATGGTGGGAAGCGCCCGTCACGCTCCTGGGGTGCCTTCTCCTAAAGCAAAGCCGTGGATCCCCAACACTTTCTACAGCGGTATCTGTGCTGCAGAGATGCCCCAGCCTTCTCTGTGTGGGGGCGGCCAGGCTCAGGGAGTTCTCACGGGGAGAAATCCAAGCTTTCAACCCTCGAAACGCAGCGTGGGAGCTCCCCCTTGGAACGGTCTCCAGCGTTAATCTGCTCTCGACGTTCGTACGCCCTGAAATGACAGCCCAGATCTGCCACCGTGGTGCTCCACCGGCAAAACCAGGCTAGGGGTTTCAAAACGGGGACCGTTTTCCAGGAATTCATAGAAAATAAATGCGTGCGCCTTTCACCTTCAAGGCATCACAGTGTAACCGCTCCCTGTTGGGGGGGGGGGGGACTGATATGCGTGTCTGTTTCCTCCCAGAGTCCGACGTGGCAGCTCTCTGCAAACTTACAGCGTAAGACAGATTTTCCTCAAAGACACCGGGAAATAAGGAAAAACAAACAGGCTTGGAGCAGAACTATTAAAACAGCCAAGAGGGAACATTTGCAGACATTCCGCGCCCACGTGGAGCACTCGTCTCTACTGAGACAGGGGTTGACGGACCGGCTTCGATGGCAGGCGCCCCGAGGCCAGGCGGTCCTCCTGCAGGCGCCAGCCGGGCAGCTGTTCCGGGACACCCAGCCCGCTGTCTGCCGCCCCCAGCCTTGCATCCCGCCCGCGCCTCGGCCCTGGGGCCGCACCCTGCTTCCGAAGCCTGAGTTTTCGACCGTTTCCGACCATGACAGCAAAGTGCTGTCAGCGACATGGCATGGGGGTGGGGGAGGCATGACATGGGTGGGGAAGGGCCGGACACACCCTCTCAGATTAAACGGATTATTCATAGGACATGACGAAGGAAGACTTCCTGTTGCTTCTCTTCAGGGAAAGCCCAGGGTCCCCAAGGGTTTGCCCATTGTCTAACCCTGGATCCTGGAACGAAGGACCCCAGCTGTTAATTTCTCAGATTCCGCTGGTCCTCGCGCTTCAAACTCTAAGAGATTCCTGCCTGAACTTGGACGACAGCTTCGTGGTGGACACACACACTCACACACACAGACAGTGTGCGGACACACGGACAACAACCCCACGCTTTGCTGCCCACACGCATACCCAGGGGCCTGCAGCGGCCTCATCACTGAGACAGTTGGTTGGAAAGGCAGACTCTGAGGACCCACGGAATCATAGCCTGCATTTGTTTTCAAATCCTCACCCAAGTGTATACGTATGGGTTTTAGAGAGAGAGGAGGAGGGAGAGATTGGCTGCCTTCTGTACATGCCCTGCATGGGAATTGAACCTGTGACCTTTTGATGTGTGTGTGATGATGCTCCAGCTGAACCACCCGGCCAGGGCCAGAACCTGCACTTTGACAGGAATCTCCGGGTGATCTCTGTGCAATGCTGGAAGCGCTGAGATGAAGACATCACAGAGAACATGTGTTTGACCCCTTCATCGGTATTTCTGAGACCCCTGACCCCAACGCGCCAACAGCGGACCCATGAAGGCTGGATGCGGAGCCCGTTCCCGAAGAAACATGCTTGCAAGGGCGGGCATTTCGCCGGGCACCTGGACAGCAGCCCTATTTTGGGAAAACGAAAGCGTGTTTTTATGGACCCGGAGAACATGGCTCTGTTCTTCAGTAGGCTATTCACCTCTCGCTGGAGCTCGAGATTCAACCGCACCCGCTGAGTTCACAGTCCCGTCGTCTCTGATGCTGCGTCCGCCCCGCGAGATGGCAGGTTTGAAGCCCGCTGTGAACAGAGACGGCGAGAACAGCCAAGGGACAGACATCCTCCCCAGTGAGCATCTTCCGAAGCCAGGTCCTCCTCGCCTGACCTCCACTCCCTCCTGTTCCGTTCCCTGTCAGGTCGGCTTCCCTACGGAGTAGTGTGACTCTCGGGATAAAGAGGGGATTCCAGCGCCACACAATCAAGAGCCTGAGAGGTTCATCGACTGGAGTGAGCCTGAGCTTCCCGTCTGTCGTCTTCTGGCTTACCAGCACTGCCTCTGCCTGTTAGTGAGCTCCAGGGAGGCTCCTCGGGGCCTGGCGGAGACTTTTTGTGCCTTGCCAGCAGGTAGGTTATGAAAAGAATAGTCTGTTCTCCTTGCAAAAAAAAAAAAAAAAAAGCCACACAGATGGCCCCTGTGCGCTGGGGACTGCCGAGTGAGGTGACAGCAGATGAATGAGTCTCCAAAATCATCCCTCAGCGTGCTGGATCCAGTACCACCAGCCTTTGCACAGGGTCTGGAGAAAGTGGTTTATCTTTGGGGTCTGAGGCACCGGAAAGAGGAGGAAATCATGCAGCAATGGTGCCCGCACCCAGAGCAAGGAGCTACTGTGTCAGCTGGAGCTGCTGGACCCCCATCAACACCAGGGCAATGGATGCAACCTCTCAGGGGTCGCCATGACGACACCACGAGGTTCTCCCAGTGCCGAAGGAAGTATCGCAGCAAGTCATGATGAGGGTGCTGCCAGGGACTAACTGGAGGGAGGCTGACAGTGACAAGGTCTAAGGTGGGAAGGACTCACCCCACTGCGCCATCCCGGCCCCAGGCTTTAAGCCCTAACTCCTCCCATCCAGAGGAGGAGGCTAAGGCCCAAAATGGTCCACGTCAGGGTGGAAAAGGGGCCAAAAGGTGAACACAGCTCAGGGCGACTTCTCACCTGAGCTGGACGTCCACTCACCTCTCATGGTGGGGACTCTGGGTCCCTCTGCCCCCCACACCCCAGCAGATTTGCATACATTTTCCCCATTGCTAAAAGCACCTTCCCCTTCACACTCATCACTGAGGTCTGGCGTAGGCTCAGCTCCATCCTCAAGATTCAAATATCAGTTCTATCAGAATTCCCCGATGCTCACGTTCCAACCCACAGGACCGGGGCCTTGTTCTGACCGGCAGCCTAACAGGGGCCCCTCCCTAGTGACGGTCTGTTTACCCATCTCCTGCCCCTCCCACCCCTCAGGGGCCGCAATTCATCTTTCCTCCCCCTCCACGCAACACCAGTGCTTGAAACTATGCCGCACAACGGCCTAGAACCAGCCCCTTGTGGCTGTGTGGACTCTAATTAACTGGAACAAAATAAAATTTAAAAGCCCATGTCTCAGCCACACTAGCCACATCTTAAGAACTCAACGGGGACACCCCTAGGGGCACCCATACAGGTCAGTGTGGGTACAAAGCAATGGTCATTGGACTGAGTTCCAATGGACCACACCGATCCCGAAAACACTCCAGGTGGTGCACCGTAAGGATGCTCAGAAGTCGGGCAAATGGGGGCATTTAAGTAAATTCAAAAACCAACAAAACGCCAGTGACCCACCCCCAATGTATGCTTCCCTATGAGATATCCAAGGTTAAAACTTACGGTTTTAACGAACCCTTTGAAATCATTATAAGAGTCCTGGCCAGGTGGCTCTGTGGGTTGGAGTGTTGTCCCGCGCACCAAAAGGTTGCAGGTTCGATCCCCGGTTGGGGCGTATGCAGGAGGCAACCCATTCATGTTTCTTTGTCACATCAATGTTTCTCTCTCTAAAATCAATCAGCACGCCCTCGGGTGAGGATTAAAAATACCGTTAAGGGAAAAGAATGGTAAAAGTTGTTAGAAAGATGAAAGATCCTATTACCAGGGCTGTCCACATTCAGAAATATTTTCCGGGTTCCCAGACAGCCCCAGCTGGGCAACCACAGGATGCTGAGAAGAGCTGGGACAAGAAATAGGAAGAAATGACTAATCCCTGTTTGCAGACCTCGCTCATGCCTGTGAGGTGACAGGTGTTGGATCTGGTTTTGCCCAAACTGCGTCTCTGCCCCAACGTGACTGCGGCCTCCCCACTGCTCTCTGGGGAAACAGGGTTGACGCCAGGGACCCAGTGGGTGCGTGTGAGCCTGGGTCCTGCCACCGATGAGCAGGTACCCTTGCGAGGTAAGTAAAACCCTTCGCTTCCATGGAGTCACTTTCCGTCGTTCCGGGGGAACAGGGTCCCCGAGGCTCCCTTCCCACGTAATCGTTTCTGGTTCCCTGCTACGAACTGGGAATCAACGGGGCTCCCTTCCCTTTCAGGCAGACCAGCAAAGAGTGTTTTCAAGGCCACGTTCGTGCCCAAGTAACTACCTTCCCGCCGCTGCCGCTCCTCTCCTTCCGCCACACTCTGCCTGCACGTCATCGGTGACATTCACCGAAAAATCACACGGGCGGCTGTTCCTCTAACTGAATAGGACCCTCTTCCAGCACCTTCCCTGCCCGGAGGGTTTCCTTTTCCGGTTGCAGGACATGGCGTCGGGATGACTCTGGGTGTCAGCCCTCGCGAGCCTTTACTGCGCGTTCCTGCCTCCGTCACCTCCTCGCCATGGACTCACCAGCTGTCACGGACTCTTTCCCGAGGGGCTCCCTTGCCCCCGGAGCAACACCTGCTCCCGCAGGCTGCTTTCTGCCCTGGTCGTACGCAACACTCTGAGAGAGAGCACCAAGGGGCGTAGAGATCTCAGGGACAAAACTGGTCCTTTCCTTTCAGCCTGTCAGCGAGCAGGCCCCCTGTGGCTCTGAGCCCGTGGCTGCCCTGAGACCACGGACCTCACAAAGGTCGCCCCTGCAAAGATGACGAAAAACTGCTGTCATCAGAGGGGCCCCAGGAGAGAAAGGCAGGAGGGGCCCCCGGTTTAAGAGCACGAGAGTGTGCGTGTTACTCATACTAATGCGTATTTTCATCGAAGGCAGAGCAGAAACCTAAGAGCCTGGGCAAATGAGATTTCTTTGGCAAGTTATCTCAAGGTTCACAAGATCTGTATTTTTCTTTGCTGTCCTGGCAAAAGCAAACCACGAAGCTGGTGCAGATGGTGGTGGTTAAGGAGCAAACTCACACAGGGTGAAAGCGACACCTGTGTCTCACGCCCAATTCGGTCTCTGGCTTTTCCCACTCCCCCTGCCTTCTCAGGTGGGTGTGAGAACAGACAGCGAAGTTGCTGAGTCCTGAAGTCCAGTTCCACTGTGGAAAGAAAGTTTCCCAAGAGCCTGGGCAAAGTTTGGTCATGTTTCTTACTCTTTTTTTTTCTTCTAAAAAAATGTAGTCAAATACAATAGAAATGGGCATACATACGAGATAGACGTATAGTGAAAGGGACCTCATGATTGTTGTCACCAAAATCTTCTTTTGAACCCACTGCTATTCTAGATAATAATTCTGCACCAATGCAGACATTGAACAGGTAACTTGCTGCCCGAACCAAGGACTGGTGAGGATGAAAGAGAATGCTCTTAAACGCAGGTCAGAACAATTGGCATAAACCAGGATTGTCCTATGAAGATTGGAAAACATGGTCATCCTACCTACAAAACACTTGTTAAAGACCTATCAACTCCTGGCGGGGTAGCTCAGTTGATTAGAGCATCGTCCTGATATGCCAAGGTTGCAGGTTCGATCCCCAGTCAGGGCACATGCAAGAATCAACCAATGGATGCATCAATAAGTGAAACAGCAAATCAATGTTTCTCTCTCCCCCCACATCAATACATTTAAAAAAACAAACAAATCCTATAAGCTGCTTTTCATCCTCATAATTCTAATAAGCATTGATTCTTCTATTTTGCCCTGATACCCATCATTCCAAGTCTTTGCTGTAAATTCGCAACATTGCCTGGAAGCCTAAAACATTTCCCCCACAGAAATATCCATCTTCATACGGACCCCAACAGTGATCCGTGGCTAGCGGACTTCACACAACATGTTAACGTTGAACCAGAGAGACCCAGATCCACGTAGCTCTTCCTTGTCTGAAAATATCGTGAATTTCCAGGGAACAGAATTCTGACCCGTGTGCTTTTCTGCATCGGTGGCTAAGCCCCGCCCCCATACCCCAAGGACTCACTGGATACAGCCCAGACGGAAGGGAAAGACCACCTCCCCTTCTAAACTCCTTCCTTGTGGAAAACTGGGGGGGGGGGGGTGATTCCATTTGCCTTCTACCCTGGGAAAGCTGAGGACTCCGCACTGAGCGGCTAATTCTCCAGAGAAAGTCACGGCAGGAGAACAAAGTGGCATTATGTCTACCCAACAGTGACACAAATGGGGACAGTAGCCTGCGGATGCGCTCAGGTGTTGCTCCGCGCGCAGGCCGATACTAACAACGCCCAAGATGCCAGGGCCGGACGCTCTCCGTCGACCCGGAGCGCCGAGCAGGCCGCGAGCCTTTCTGGGCCCGGACAAGGGATACCCGCGGACGCCCAGGTACCGCGCTGAGCTCTCGGATCTTCCAAACCGCCTTTCTGCAGCATCGGTTTGATTTCGTCATAGTTACATCTTCGTTCTTCTTCCATCAACACACAGATTTTGAGCTCTTTTAGAGGCCAGGGGTGACTTCGGAATGTGAGAGACCAATCTTACGGGAATTAGGAAGCTCGTCCCATTTCCAGTTGGGACTAAAGCCACACGAGGGTGACATTACCACAAACAGACAGGACCCCGGGCTCGGTGCCGCACACGTCTGTCTCTGGCACAGGCCCCCCCCCCCCCCCCCACACACACACACATACTTTCATGGCCTGAACTGGACACAATCCATTCACTTTATTACAGGTCACCGGAGCATTGATGGATCAATTTTTGCCAAATCTCAAGGAGAGGAGAGAGTGAGTCTTTATTTTTTTCCCTTGAAACGTGTACGGCAGGTTAGCCCCATCTGAGGTGGCTCCTACCGGGGACGCGCAGGCTTAGCCGTGTGTATGTATGAAAAATAACTTGAAATCTATTTTTTTCAATAAAAGTGTCAGGCTTAAGGCTCAATTACAATGATGCACGCCCGTCATTTGGCAGGTCCTGACAATAGGCCTCCAAACAGGTAAACTGTTCAGGTAACGGAGAGGGAGCATTTCTGCTTGTTATCTGAACACATTAAAAATGGGCTTTCAGCCTAAACACTTAGGGATGCGTGCGCGATGGAAATATTAGTGTCTTTACCCTGGTCATTAATAATATTTATTGAATACCAACAGTCTTGGTACAGCTCTCAATACATCATGAAAGCAGCATCCAGACCTTCAGTTTATAATGAAAATAAAGCGACAGGGCCACATGTGTTCTCCTCTCTCTCTCTCTCTCTCTCTCTCTCTCTCTCTCAATCATTAGAGTAAACACCTCATTCAAAAATGTCACCGCCTTTCTTCGGGGGGATGCAATTTCCATCTCAGAAGAGAGATTCCAGCTAAAGTCCTGTGGATTTTTTTTTTAATTTTAATATATTTGTTGATTTTAGAGAGAGAAGAAGGGAGGGAGGGAGAAAAAGAGGGAGGGAGGGAGGGGGGAGAGAGAGAGAGAGAGAGAGAGAGAGAGAGACATCGATCAGTGGCCTCCCATATGTGCCCCGACCAGGGACCAAACCACAGCCCAGGCCTATGCCCTGACCTGGGATCAACCTGCAACCTTCTCGTGTACGGAACGATGCTCCGACCCCTGAGCCACCCGGCCAGGGTTAGTCTACTGGACTTGAAGTACGATTCTGAGTTCAGCGCCTAGAGAGAGCGGCTCTGATGAGGAATATCGAGAACCCCATCGGCGTGAGAAATGAAGCTGCAAGTCGGCCCCGGAACCAGTAGAGGCCGTGGGGGCTCCGGACGACCCAGGCCAGGCAGGCGTGGGCACCCCGGAGAGGAAAATGTTTTTGTTGTAAAGCGGTTCCCTGAAAACTGCCATCTGCTATCCAGGCCCTGAGTGCCCCTCAGCAGGGAGCCAGCGGGAGGGTACGGAGTGAGGAAGCCCAGGCTGAGCCCCGTTCAGCGACCATGGCCCCGGGCACATTGTCACTGAGCTTCCAGGTCTTCAGGTGGCAAATGGAGATGGCACATCCTACCCCGGGGTTTGGGAGGATCCAACCAACACCCGCCCAGGAGAGGCGGGGTACAAGTTTTATCGGGGTACAAGTGATTTGCAAAGAACCTTCAGTGATGGGTTCCTGAGCTTTTTGGGCTTTCAGTTGGGAGGTCCAGGAGCGGGAAGAGAGGTAGGGCACCCAGAAAAAGGGGGGTGGATATGGGTGGAACTGATTTGTTTGTCAACAAAGAGTACTCTCCTCACCCAGAAATTCATTAAACGTCTACGCAGGACAACATCACAGAATAATTGCCGTTCCTAAGCATAGGAAGAGCGAGCAAAGGAGTAAGAAACGACTCCAACCATGTTAAAAACTCTCCCACACATTCTAAATAAAACAACCTGCTCCACGGTCCCCATGGATATTTTCAGTGCCCACCCACAGGGGGGTTGCGGTGAGGAGTGAAGATTCTCCTCTCTCATAAAATGCTACTTCTTGAAAATTTACAACCCATCACTGCCCTGGCTGATGTAGCTCAGTGGATTGAGCGCGGGCCTGTGAACCAAAGGATCGCGGTTCGATTCCCAGTCAGGGCATGTGCCTGGGTTGCAGGCCAGTTCCCGGCAAGGGACACATGAGAGGCAACCACCCATTGATATTTCTGTTCCTCTCTCCCTCTCTCCTTCTCTTCCCCTCTAAAGATAAATAATTAAAGTGTTAAAAAAAAAAAGAAATTCTAACATTCTTAAAAAAAAAACAACCAATGCTTTTCAAAATTTTCTGCAGCATCCTTAAATTCAAGACATTGAATCATCTCAGAAACTACCACAGAGTTAAAAAGTTTCTTGCATTTCTTCCATGAAATGAAGATCGAAGTGAAACACCCAGTGTCTCCTTATCTTACTGTTGATTTGATGACGGTTTCTGAGGTGCCATCCGCTCCACGGGAGGCAGAGGTGATCATGTCACCACACGGCGATGTTTATTTTCTTCAGCACTGTTCTTAGACTCAATTACTGCCTGTTTCTTTAAGATAATTTCCTCGTAGAAGCCACAACAGCACAATACATACACCTGAGAATGTCAGTGGAGATATTACCCAGGTAAACTAATCAAAAACTCCCAATCATATATGCACTTGTTGCCAAGACCGTAATTCTTCAGAACCCAAACCCAGTCCCCTTAAAACCTGGCCACACTGTGCGACCGTCCCGTTCAATAAATTTTAAAGACAGGGTGTGCTTTGCATGCCAAGCGACAGACGATTTACTTGACAACCCCCAGTTTGCAGCAGCATCACCACGGAGCCAAGTCAGACAAGGATCTAAGCGACGAATAAATACGTTTCTGATAACTAATAAACCGCAACCAAGCTCCGAGCCCCTTAGCGTGACTATTCAGCCACACGCCTAAGTGAGTTTAATAGAGTCAAAAACTGCAGACTAATTGCTACAAATGCAGCTTATAATCTGTGCAACCTCTAGCAGAGCAGCAGCTAAGGAAGAATAAACTGCTTCTTGCCGGGCCGCAAACACACTTTCTTCGAAATCAGCTTTTGTATCCATCTGTCTTTCTCTCTCCTACAGCCGGACTGGTGGGGGCCGGGGAAAGGGAGGTCCCGCCTGGGTCCAGTCCCGCTTTGTTGCTGAGTATCAGAGCGGGAATTCGAACTCAGACCTCGCCGAACCCCAGGCGGGGGCTCCTCCTCCCCCAGCCCCCACGCCCTTGGCCCCATCAGCCTCAGTTTCAGTGTTTCATTTATTCCTTCTTAGGAAAGTGTTTCATCCTCTTTGCCGCACCGGAAGTCCCGTATAAATCTATTCATTCAACCAAGTCGGCCAATCTGCACCGATCGGCAAACAAGGCGGGCGTCCCAGACGCTTTCCTCCCGCTCACCTTGACCCCCTTTCTTTCTTTCTTCCCTCAAAGCCCTTCTCCCGCGTGTGCCTGAGAGGACAGTCCCCAGTGTCGAAGTCGACGCCCTTGCCGCCTGGGAGAAGGCGGTGCGGCTGGGGTCCTCCCGTCTCCTCTTGGTTTCTGCAAATCACTTCAGCGCGAGACAATGCCTGGTGCTTAGGGTTCAGTATCAAAGGAAAAAAAAAGGGCTTTGGGGACACAGACTGCCTGGTGTCCTTGTTCATCTGTCCGTTTTCTGTCTATCTACCCAGGTGACAAATGAGAGGCTGTTCGCTTATTTTACAGATGTGAGTCACATAAGCCTGAATATTGCAGGTGACCTGTCCCCAGGGCACGCGGCAGAAGCCGTGCGGTGGAGACGGAGCTTCAGGCAGGTCGGGTGTGGGCAGAACTCTGGGAAAGGGACGTGGTGGGAGAGCCAGGTGAGCTGCTTAGCCGGGGGCTTGGGTTTTAGTTCCCTCCACACTCCGAAGAGTCGATCTGTTTGTGGAAGGGAAACACGGAGAGAACCTCGGAACCCTAAACTCTGTGGACTGTGGGCCGGGGGAGGCGTGGGGACGAAGCCACGCGTTGGTTCACTGCCCCATTTTGCACGCGGGTGGCAGCGAGCTCGCCCAGTGTTGGGGATGCGTGAGGAACAGGTGAGGTTCCGTCCTTCAGAGGCTCACAGCTGCAGGTCGAGGATGGCGTATCGGGCACCGTAGTGAAGTCTCGAGATGCTGAGAAGGGCCCTCAGTCACACCCGCCCCCTTTGGAGGGGGAGCACAGGTGGGCATCTGTGGTGATGGTCACTAGGCTTGTCCAGAGTGGACCTGGTGGGGAGAGTATGGCTGTAAGGTTGGCCAGGACAAGCACAGTGTGTGCTGATGACACCCAGCCAAATCTGCCATCTGAGGCCTGAGTCCATAAATCCTTAGCTAGCCTTGCCGAGCAACCCAGAAATAAAAAATGCCATTTCTTCCAATAACGAGAAACAGCTCCTTAGGTGGTAATTAAAAATATCGCAACCTACTTCATTTCCTCCGACTTCTACAAGCGCTTCCTTTAGACTTTTGTCACCCACATGGCTCACCGGTCCATCACCCGCCACTTGTGGGGCATCGGGCCATTTTTCCCGACCACTCGCCCCCAGCTGCCTTCATTGCCTCCGCTGCACCCCGCACAGCACCCAGATGCGACAGCTACTTAGGATTTCCCTGCGGTTTGAGTGCATTTTGACGGATGCGTCTGAAGACGGGGCTCACTGGCTGGGAGACCACATTCGGAGAACAGAGACCCTGAGCCAGGAGTCTACAGACAGACAGACGGACAGAAGGCGTCTGGGAGCCTCATGCCATCCACAGGTTCTGGTAACCCAGGGGTAAGGACCAACCCACCACTGATGCACGTGAGTGAATGAAATGCCCGGATTTTCACCCCCTGACCTCTGGCTGAGCCACATCCCCAGGGAGCTCCGGTGACAGGCCGGGAGGTGTCTCTGTCACTCCCATCTGCCCACACTTGCTATGCGGCTGCTACCTTGGAGGTTATTCACGTGCAAGGAGGGGTAGGAAATTACCTATGGCGTGTGCCCAAGCATTCAGAATTTACTGACTGTCACTTACTTTTGAAAGTCGGTGGGGGGTGGGGAGGGGAGAAAAGCATGGGATACACCCTAGTTTTTTCTTGTTTCCAAAGCCACCCTTGGAGCGACTCATTACTTCCATGTAAAACGTCGCCGTGGAAAACCTGCGTGGTGCGAGGGGCAGAAGAGCCGCGGCGAATCAGCCGGACACAGGGCTGCGGGAACCTGCTCCCGCCTGAAGTCTACGCCTCTTCCCAACAGACTTCCAGACGAGGGCTTTTTAATGCCTCCCTGACAGTCAATTCCTTCATTTCCTTTGCAATTTCCAGTTAATGTCAGTATTCATGTCAGTTCTCTCGGTATAATATGACTCAGGAGGTCTCCCCAGGGATTGCTTGATGTGGTGCAAAAAAGAGAGAGAAAAACCTGTGCTGTGAGTGTGCAACGTGCCCGCGGTGTGGCTCGGCCTCTCGGAGCCTTATGTCCTGCCGGGCACAATGACGCGGCCGAATCATCGGCTGTCCGGTCTGCACGCTGCTCGGCGGCCCGTCTCGGGGCCGCTGGGCCAGTGCTCCGCCCTCTCGGTTCCGCAGTCGGACGGGCCTTGTACCCTTGGGGGGGAAACGCTTTCTGTTACGAACACAAACGTGCAAATATCGCCGGGCAAGATGGGCTATGAAACATCTACCCACCAAACACACCCTGGTGTCACAGAACAGCCCCTCTCAGAACGGACACGCAAGTCTTTGCTGAGCGCGGAACGTGGAGACCCACGCGGGGACCCGTGTTGCGTCGGCCCGTGGAGTCGGTGCTCCTTAAGCAGTGGATGGGAGTCTGTGCTTGAGTGAAGGTGTCTTCACAGCCCCCAGGGTGACGGGTGTTATCTTCAGAGGAGCCACCGGCCAGATGTGCCCGAGGCCCCTCGGCTAGCAGGGGAGGGGCTGGGACCCTGAGGGAGGGACATCCAGGCCAGGCACATGTCTCCTCCCAGCTCCGGGGATGAGGGGCCGTGGGGAGGTGAAGGTTGAAGTGCCCGCCCCTGCCCGCCTTTGCAAGAGCCGGGACGAGAGCAAAATGCGCGGCAGCAGCTTTGGAGCCTCAGGGCTTTACGACTTTCACGAGGAAGCGGTTTGAGCCTCACTCTTTCACTGCGCACCGTGTGACTTGGCACCGAGGCAGGGATTGCCGCGTTTATTTCGGTTTTCCAAGTCGGGGCCAGAAATTCTAACCGCCTCGAGTCTTCTCAAACAGTTCTCAGGCTATTTCAAGAAACACTACTATACACACTCACACGCAGGCACCCCGGCATGCCTTCAAACACCCTGACGCTTCTGAGTTGGATTTTGGTTGGGAATCCACCAGCCGTTAGATCTTTGACAACCAGAAGCTTCCAGATCTTTCTAGTTGATGAAGACACACCTGGATTAAATAACCCCACTCACAAAGTGTGATTTGGCTGCCCCCCCCAGCCTCAGTCCCATTCCCAGTAACCCCCGAATTCCCGTCCTTCTCTCTGGAATGTGTCACTGTTGTTCTGACAGTCTTCACGCCGTCAGGCCGCCGAAAACCTCTCAGGTCGGCACGTGCCTGATTTCCTGGATCTTCCCACGTCTGCCCGCACATCCTCCTCAGCCTGGTCTGAACCCCACGGCCCAGATGGGACCCCTGCTGGGCGCTGGCCCCGTAAGCCCCACATCTGCCCTGATTTGCTTCTCCTGAGACCCTGGCAGCTGCTCATCCAAATAAAAAAACCTCCTCCGATCTCACATCCATGCAGGAAGCGAACAGGGTACCAGGAGGGCCCCTAACATTTAAAAATGTGTCACCATGCCTCTGCCTATCAGGGTCCCAACTGAAGCTACACAGTGAGTGCTGCCGTTTTACACCCCCCAGGGGGACGCTAGAATGGCCTCGGCTATTCTGATGGGAAGGGTAAACCAGCCTCTTCAAAACAGAGAAGTAAAAGTCTTTTCTGAGTTTTAAAACACCCATCACCGCCACCCAGGGGGAGCGCTGGGGCACATGAACTTCTACAGGAGGAAACCTGGGAACAGGTTCGAGCTGGGGCTGCTCACCTTGCGGGGGTCGGATCTATTCCTCCCCGAGCACGGATTCCCGCTGTCCTCAAGAGGAATCACGGGTGCCTCTCAGGGGTCAGGAGGCAGAGCTTGACCTTGGAAAAGGTTCTGAAAGATCCCCCCTACTCACAGCCTGGTCCCTGCACTTGAACCAGCAGATCCTGCTGCTGCCTTTGGGCTGGTGACCACCTCCGCACGCGTGGGTGGGCACACGCACAGACATTCTCTGGAAGCCCACCTTCCCCACAAACAACCTAGCTGCTGCGGATGATGCTCAGCATTGCGGGCAGTTTTTCTTGTGCTCTGGCAGGGGACGTTAAATCTCTTAAAAAGCTGATCAGATACTGGTAAGGGAATAATACACACATTGTCATAAAAATTCTGTTATCAAGACTTGGTTACATCAGTAACGTGTTGTGTGGAGCTGCCCGCGGAGGACTGGGTTCTGGGTCCTTCTGCCTGCTGGCTGCCACCACAAACACACACAGACGCCATGACTGCACTCATGGCGACTTCTCCTAAGAAGGGGCTGCTGCACATTTCAACCCCATTACCATCAAATCCTGTCAGACCTGGGAGCCAAGAGAGGCCGACTTGCCTGATACAATACCAGCACCAACCTAAACGCAGAATTCACAGGTGCTTCACGGGCGCATGCAACCCACCTGTGCCTTCAGGGGGGCTCAGGTAGTCCTCGCTGGGGCCTCACCTCATATTTTGGTTAATGATTATGACTAACCCCCCTGTTTTTCTTCCATCTACTCTGCTATTACTTTGTACCTAAAACTCCAATCATTAGAAACTCTAATGATTCATTACCAACAGTTAATTGTGAAGATTGCTACGAAAGCTCTTGAGGAGACTCATGCATTGCACCGAGCTTTTGAGAGATTGGATTGTCTCTGTCGATTAGCAAGGACAGGCAGTGCAGCACCTGGACAGGTCTTGGTAGAGTCAACTGCAAGCAAATCATGGTATGTCACAGGGGCTAGCTAGTGGTGACGAAAGAGGGCCTACATGGGACAGGGCAGCGGAGTCCAGAAAAGTGCCCCACGGGTGGTGGAGGAGGAGGAGGAGGAGGACCGGCCCTGAACTTTCTGATTTGATCACATCACCAGAGCAATTTTTCTTCAACCCTCCCTAGTGCCCCTCCCCATCATTCATTTATTTCCTCACCTCAGAGAACGCGGGTTGCCCACGATGGACTTGGGAATGCAGAATTACAACAAAGGGGGATTAGCCTCAAATTCCACCCAAATTAACATGATTAATGTCTCCCCTGCTTTCGGGCTACAATGTAACCACACCTAACCCTTGGAAGAGAAACACTGTAGCTCATTTGGGCTTTCCAAACTTTTGGGCTACAATGTAACCAAACCTAACCCTTGGAAGAGAAACACTGTAGCTCATTTGGGCTTTCCAAACTTTTGGGCTACAATGTAACCACACCTAACCCTTGGAAGAGAAACACTGTAGCTCACTGAGGCTTTGCACACAACAGAACAACACATCAGATACAAGAACACACAACCTTTACTCGTCTGATCTTTTTTAAAGCCAGGCCTTCAAACAACCATTGATCTCTAAAAGCTTCTGCAGAACCATTTCTTTCTCAAATTATGTTATTTTCCTCCATTTTTAGAAGCCTTCACCCGTGGGCTCCTTCTGCCCACTCTTTCCCCTGGAGGGAGGGTGCACAAGGCCCACTGCAAAAGTGAACCCGCAAACATCGCCCCCAGGCGTGGCTCATTTCCATAGATGGTAATGAAGCGGCAGACCCGGCGAGGCTGAAGCCTGGCGCCCGCTCGTTACTATAAGCGATTAGCATCCTGACATTCTCCGCAGGCATGCTGGAGCTGGAGACGGCTCGGTGAAGGTTAATGGAAAGCCCTCCCCGGCCCCTCCAAGCCCCCGAGGTTTCTCCGCAGCATCTGAAGGTCTTGGCTAAGTTTCCCCTGGCAACCCCGGTATTAAAAAGGAGTTCAAAGGAATGTCAGCATAACCCAGGAAGGGCCTGATGCAGAGAGAACATTTTTCAGAAATGAAGGCCAGCTGCCTTCCATTGGTGCTGAGTTTGGGCTCTGCATACAGCACTCCGGGATTGTGTAGGTTCTCATTCAGTCTAGAAGGTGGTACCTGCCAACTGCCTTCTTTTAACGTATCATACGACCTGCCTCTCAGAAGACTGGGAACTACCTGTAGATGCCGGACCACAACAGACTATGGCTTCGAGGTAGGTGCTTGCTTCGTTACCTTGGCTCAGGTGGTTGGCTCTGGCCGTGACACTGAGACCCCCCTCTAAGGAGAGCATCACACTGGGCACCCTCTGTCCTCTCCTCAAAGGCTTCACCCTGCTGCCGCCCCCCAATCCTCCCCTGGTCAGGCCCCTTCACCCCTCCGCCCCAGGACCCACCTGGAGTTCCCAGGCACGGATTTCTTCCTGGTTCTGCACACGCTCTCTCTAGGGCACCCATGACCTGGGTTTTCCCCTCGAAGCCTGCCCACATCACCCCACGCCGCAGCCACAGAACGTCTTTCTCTCTCCTCTGAAGTCCATGACCACTGCACACTGTTGTACACAGTCTTAACAATCTGCTGTCCCTTCTCTTCACCCGGTTCCTCCAAGCTCCTGTCTTGGGGGCGCCGCCTTAGATAACTCGGATCACAGACAGGAGAGAGGCCGGTCCACACTAGCGCACACACCGACTCCGCGGCCGCTATCTGAACCACAGAAGGTCCCCCTCGCCTTTGGGAGACACAAAAAAGGTCCTGATGTTGAACAGTGTTTTCCAAGGTTTCCTTCCAGTTTATGAAAATGATTTTATCCTCACCCAAGGTCATTTTTTCACAGAGGAAAGGGGTAGGGGAAGGAGGGAGGGAGGGAGAAAGAGAGATACCGATGCGAGAAGCATCGATTGGTTGCCTCCGGTACATGCCCTGACTGGGAATCGAACCTGCAACTTTCCATCTAGGGGATGATGCTCCAACCAACTGAGCCACACCGGCCAGGGCCTTCCACTTCTGATTCTGTTCAACACCACATTCATCTTCACTGAAGAGACCTTTCTGCCTTTTCCTTTTAACACAGTCACAGACAAAGTGTAACTGTTAAGGCGGTCCAGGCCGGGCCCTCTGCTCCAGTATCCAATGTCACTGCCAAATGCCCAGCGCTCTGCTGGACAGGGACTGGCAGAAGTCCTGCTCCCGGGGGTCACCTACGGGCCTGATGGAAGGTCCGTGCCCTCTCGGAAGTCCCATCTCCATGCACTTCAAAGTGCACTTTGCAGAACGCGCTGATGGGTCTGAAGAAGTTACAGAGGTAACTCTGTAACCTGCAACCCGTAACCCGTGAACTTAGTAACCCGGAGAAAACGATACAAGTCAGCCACCGAAACATAGTATCTCCCATGTGTAAAGAGGCACCTTGAAGATCTTTTACGGAAAGGCGCCTTCTCACGCATTTGTGAGATTCCTGAGCCCACCAGGGCGGAGCAGGGTGCAGGTGCATCAGGGAACCCTCTCCCAGCTCTGTGATGCCGGGGTGTGCGAGGCCCCGCCTGTGTGTGCGTGTGTCCACACCCAAACACACACAGAAGCTGCCACCAGAAACGGACCCCCGCTCAGCGCTGAGCAAAACTGCCCCAGGACTCACCGGGGGGCTGGAGAACGAATATTCTCCCCAGCATTTCTGATTGCTGCTTCCCAACAGTGAGTCTCTCAAAGTGAGGACAGCGGGTTTTAAAGCAAATTTGTACTTCTGTTGACTTGAAGGGGAAACGTCCCTTCCTTTGGTCCTCTGAAGGTGGATTCAGGCTGTCGCTGAGGACACTCTAAATTCAAATCGGATTTGCCTCTGCTCCCCCCCCCCCACACACACACCAACTGGGCTCAACTCTGCACAGGAGGGCCCATGCCAACTCAGGTTTCACGGAGCAGCCTGTCAGCTGATGTGTTCAGCTTAGAAGAGAGATTGTCTCCAAACATTTCTGGGCTGTTAACACATCATTTAAAAGCCCATTTTATCATCTACAAAGAGAAAGAGCAGTAATAGCCTCCTAGGAGTCTGTTCTCCCTGTGGCTTATTCCAGTGTGTTCACACAGCATCAGAACAAAACAAACAAACAAACAAACAAAAAAACCCTCCGCATATTCATCTATTTTTAGTACATGTTTTAGCAAGAAAATTGGGTGGGGTGGGAGGGGGGGGGCAACCAGCGATCTGTAATTAACAGGCAAAATCATTTGGTTTTATACCTTTTCCCGGATTTTTTCATGAGATTGCAGCAGTGCTCAGCCGCCACCCACATCCTTGGCTCCCGACCGCCAAGGCCGAGAAGCAGCAGCGCCCCCCTCTGCCAGCCTGCTAACGACTCCACGGCACTACCGTGCAAGGGCCGTGCATCGCTCCAGAACACTGCACATAGAATCCGGCTCCACACAGCCCAAGCCCTCAGATGAACGCCTCGAATGTGAGACGTAGGGTGAGGCAGCCACGGAGTTTCTGTGATGGAATCAGGCCTGGCCCTGGCTGGGTAGCTAGCTGGAGCCTCATCCCAGAAACCGGAAGGTTGCAAGTTCGATCCCCAGTCAGGGCACATAGAGGAGCAATCGATGGATGTTTCTCTCTCTCATCCACGTCCATCCCTCTTTCTCTTTCTTCCTCCCTTTCCTCTCTCTCTAAAATCAATGAACATATTCTTGGGTGGAGAGAAAGAAAGAAGGAAAGAAGGAAAGAAGAAGGAAAGAAAGAAGGAAGGAAGGAAGGAAGGAAGGAAGGAAGGAAGGAAGGAAAAAAGAAAGAAAGAAGGAAGGAAGGAAGGAAGGAAGGAAAAAAGAAAGAAAGAAAGAAGGAAGAAGGAAAGAAAGAAAGAAGGAAGGAAGGAAGGAAGGAAGGAAGGAAGGAAGGAAAGAGTATTGGGAGAAAGCCATGAAGTTAGTCCTATTAAATAATCCCCACTTAGAAACCAAGCCAAACCACAAGCCAGCATCTCTCTCTTCCTCTCCCCTAAAGAACCCAGGGACATTTCTCTGCATCCTGGTCCCCCCGTAAACCCCCACCGGCCTGGGCATGGGGCTACCCCCAGAGCGGCAGGGACGAACTGAAGTGAGGAATCCGAGACTGCGGCCAGAACCCTGCCTGCCATCTGAGCACACAGACTAAACAGGGAGCCCAGCACGGGGAGGGGGAGGGAGGGGCGACTCCGAAGCACTGAGTCTCTAGTCACCTGTCTGGCTCTGAGCGGTTTGTTGGGGGTTGAACCACAGCCCTCTGGGGGTGCATTTGCCTGAGCCCCACACTGTCTGGCTTCTTCTTCCCTAGTTCGGCTGTTGACCACCCCCCAGGTCTGTTCCACTTCATGGGGCAGGGGGCTCCGTGCCTTTCTTGGGGTCAGGGACAGGGCCTTCCCAGCTGCTCCTGGGGCCGCGGCCACCCTGACCATTGGTGCTGATGCCTTCCAGGATTGGAGCAGGTGCCCGTGGGGGAGGGGGGATATCAACAACCCAAAGGTGTCACGTCAAACAGGAGCTGACGCATCCTCCCAAACTGATGCCCTAACGGCCCCCACTCTCTGGGCCTGCGGGGTATCCGAGAGCCAAATGGGACAGCAGCCACGGAGCCCCTTTTATGTAACATAGATGGGCCCCTGGTTGGCACCCACGGTCAGAAATGCTGGCTCCCTCGGTGCAGCCCGCACGCCCAGGGCACGTTCAGGTGGCAGCCAGCGAGGGAGGCCAGGGTGCCAGCTGACGTGCACATGCCTCTTTACCGAATAAATCCTCGGTGGAGGGCTGGCGGAGCAGGAGGCTCAGTGCGCCTACGTTCGGTCTCCCTGGCGCAGGCTCTGCCCTGGACATCAGCGCCCTCGGATGTCCGTGTGTCCTGCCCCTTCCTCCCAGAGCAAATCAAACTGTATTTGTATTCCTTAGCTGATGGTGGAGAGGCGGAGAGTAGTCATAAGATGGTCTTATTTTTTTTTTTTTAAATCAAAAATGGGCTTTCAGGAAATGACAGAAAACAAACAAAATGCAGCTCGCATGAGACACAGATCCTGAGTTGCCTTCCGACGGTCTTGGAATAGTTGGTGGTGAGATGGTCACGCCATGCCCTCCCCACAAAGGTGCTGTGCTTTCCTGGGCCCTAGAGGGGCCTCTCCTCTCCAGGCCCCAATCCTAGGGAGCACAGACAGGTCTGAAACGAAGAGGGGACACACGCCTGTGCTGTCCATTTACCAGCAGCGTCTGGAGTCTCCCAGGGGCCCCCAGGATCACCTCAAAGGCCTGCCCGAGTGCCCGAGGACACGGGGGCCGTGAGCGCTGCTTACGTCCTGGTCTTCCAAGGAGGAATGACGTCCACACAGCGCACAACCTGCCTGCTGGCCCCACGACTCCCTGAGATCCTGTGGGCGGGTGGGGGGGCTGCCCAGGCCACCTGGGGGCCCAGGATAGTCCTGCCCTTCCTGCCTGCCAGCTGCTGCTCCCTGCGAGCAGGGGGGTCCCACGTGGCCCAGAGGCCACATCCTTCCACTTTCCCAGCAGGGGAGGCCCTGCACTCCCTAAATGCCCTGGGGGTGGGGGGCAGGGCGGTGTGTGCATTCCTTCAGAAACCTTTTGGGGGGGGAGGAGGAAGGGGACCCAGTCTCCCAAGGAAAAGTCCTTTCCACATGTCTTCCTCTGACTTAAGGTTAGAAGCAAAGCAAACTCCTACTTGGAGGATTGGAATGCGCTGAACTTCGAGGGGGGTTAACCGCCCCCCCCCCAATTATAAGTAGTTGAAACCTTCACCAGGGACACATGCTCCATCCATCAGGCAGCTCTGCCCAGACAAGCCTTTGTCCCAAGTCCCTTCACACCAAGTTGACCTCAGCAGATGCTCCCGGTGCCTCCTGATGGGGACACCAGGGGATCTTTTTAAAAATACAGGGGGGGGGGGGGAGGCGGCGCGAGGGAAAGGCGGACCGCGCCGCGTTCGCTAGGCGCTTTCTCTCACCTGCCGGTTCTGTGGCTCAGGTGGCTGCCGTCACCACCAACACAAACCCCCCGAGAAACCCCGCTCTCCGCTGTGTCGCGGGCACACACGCGCGCACACGCACACAGGCACGGTCCCGGCGGCGTTACCTGCTCCTGCTGCTGCGCGGATTTCGCGGAGGCGCTGGGCTCCTTGGCGGTGGTCATGGTTCTCGGCGCTCACCGGTGCAGGGGCAGGTGCGACCGGAAGGTGAGTTGGGAGCCGCCGGAGCGCAATCGGTGGGGAGGACTGGGGTTCAGTCCATACTTCCCAAACCGCACGGCTATGGGGCGGGGGGCGGGGGGAGCAGGGATGGTGGGCAAACCAGCCTAGTTTCCCCTTGCAATGCTAAGCCCAGCAAGCAGATCCGAAGAGGGGAGATGCTGCGGCTTTCCTGGGGCTTCTCCAATTAGCAACAGCCTCTGCAATCGCCACAGAAACAACGATAACTGCTTAGCAACCGGCAACTGGCGGCGCGGTGCAGGAAGGGGACCCGAGTGTGCGCGCCGCGCCCGCCCGCCTCCCGGCGCACGGCGCATGCTCAGCTGCGGCTCCGCGGGCTGGGGAGGGGGCTCCCGGTGCGGGGTGGGGGTGGACACAGGAGCAGGGGGCGCGCCCTGGGAAAGAAGGCTGGAGAGGGGGCGTCGGGGAGGGGACACGGGGGAGGAAGGGGCGCTGGGGACAAGGCCACCAGGGAGAGAGGGACAGTCAGAAGGAGAGGGCGCGCCGTGTGACAGGAGGCTGAAGAGGGGGTGCCATGGGGTGCCAGGGGGCTGGGACGGCGGCAGGACGCGGACCAGGAACGAAGGCGGGTGCGCCCGCGCTCAGCCCCCGGAACGCGTCCCCGCCCTCTCCGCCCGGGCCCAGGTGGCCGGACCTGCGCCCCGCAGTAGCCGCAGCAGCGGAGCAGGCCCGCAGGGCGCACCTGGGCGGGGGCACTGAGGGGCCACGGGAGGGAGGTGTTTTGTTCTCCCTTCAGCCAGGTGCCCGGGCATTCGAGAAGGCAGGAGGTCTGGGCGCAGCAAAGGATAGCATCTTTTCTGCGTGCCGGGTGGGTCGGACCGGAAGCCAGTAGTGGAAATCTTGGCCTTTGTTTTCCCTTAAATTTCCCAAAACTTAGGTCTCATCTTGCAACTCGAAGACTCTCCTGCGTGCCTTTGAAAGTCATCCGGGACGTCCAGGGTTAAAAGGAAAGGGCCTGCGGGCGGCCTGCTGGGAAGACCCGGGCTCCCCGCTGGGGCTGGG
Source organism: Anoura caudifer (assembly GCA_004027475.1). NCBI lineage: Eukaryota > Metazoa > Chordata > Mammalia > Chiroptera > Phyllostomidae > Anoura > Anoura caudifer. The sequence goes on along the minus strand of PVKU01010435.1, from coordinate 8,055 downwards.
GCTGGGGCTGGAGCTCAGGGCGCGCTGGGGCAGACGCTGCAAGCGGCGACCCTCCTCCCCCCGTCAGTCCCGGCTGCCCTGTGCTGACCCGCAGGACCCAGGTGGAGGACCCGGGTGGCCGAGAGAAGGGAAAGACCGCGGGGAGTTCTCAGTGAGGCCCTGCTCCGGAGTTTGCAGAGGGGAGCAGCGGGTCCTTCCAGAAACGTGGGCTGTCTTCCCGCCAGGGCTCTTGCGCGGCCCCTCTGTGCCTTAGGTGCCCCTGTTAACGCTGCCGCAGCCCCTCCCAGCCTTGCCCCGCTACCTCCACGGGGAGGTATCAACCTCCTGCCGCAGGTGGGGCAGGTGGTGGCCCCGGGAGAGCCGCGCCCCGCTGCTCGCTGCACCAGCGAAGGGTCTCAGCGGGGAAGTCCTTCCGTGGGCTCCCCTGGAAGACTCCGGGCAGCTCCTCGCAGGGACGAGACACAGTGGGTTGAGGGAGGCTGTCTTATGCGGCTGCGCCCCGAAGCCCGCTGCCCCCTGCCATTTTACAAAACTCACACTGGCAGAACCCGGGGCGCCACGTCCTCAGGGGCCGGCAGGTGAGTGCGGAGAGGGGCGGAGCTGCCTGCTCACCTCCCCCACCCCCCACAGCCTGAAGGACATCTGGTCTGAGCCGTTCCTTGGCGAGGCTGAGAGAGGCATGGTGCTGCCAAGGGTACAGACGAGGAGGGTTAGGGAGTCCTCTGCACAGGGGGCTGCGGTTGGTGTCCCGTCCCCTCTGCCCAGACCCCCTGCCGGATGGGGAGTTTCTGGGCCGGACACCCCAGTGCCGAGGACCCCTGTGGAGCCCACCCTCGTGGCCGCATTCTCAGAGCGTGTGAAGCACAGGGGGTTGGCAGGGTGGGCAGAAGGGCCGGTGCTGGCCACGCAGGCGCTGGGGGCGGGGGCTCTGCCCGCAGCTAGTGACAGGCTCCCAGTGAAAAGTGGGGCCACCCAGGTCCCCAAGCAACCCTGCCATGCAGGCTCCAGCCACGAAGACTGGGAAAGGAGGTCCGGGCGGTGAAGTGAGCGGCCTCCATTGCCTCACACACCTGCGCCACAGTGGTCCCCGGAGGACCTGGGGGACAGACGAGGTCGCTGACCCTCTGCAAATTCTACGCCGGCAGTTCGGGCTTGTTCCTGGGCTTCTCAGAACTGGTCTCTCCTCCGGTTTCCTCTCCACCGCAGCCTCTGGGGCGGGTCAGACCTCAAACCACCATCTGGTAACATCCCCAAAGGGTCTGCTGCAGACCCACCAAGGCCCTGGCCAGCCACCACCCAGGAGCGCTGCTCCCCGGGGGTGGGGGCAGGGGCAGGGGCCCTGGGGTGCCCAGGCGTGTGTGCACGCGGGGGAACAACGTGGGGCCCTTTCCTTCAGGTGCTTCCGCTTCGCTTCTCGGTGAAGACCTGCCACGTGATTTCCCATCTGACACGAACGTGGAGATTATGTACAGTCTGCACACGTCTGCAAGGTTCTGCTTGGCACTTTGAAGGAGTCTCCTGCCGCATCAGATCATCGGTTCCCTTGGGTGCTTGCCTGACTGGCACCCCCCCCCCCAAAGCCCCCACACTCTCCTCCATCACCTCTGCTCTTCGGGAGCCACAGGTGCGGACGCGCGAGGTGGCCTGTTTCACGGGCAGGCAGGCGGTGCCCCTCGGACCCTTCCCTGGGGCTTTCTGGTGCCAGGCCCCCCACGGCCGCCTCTTAGGCACACTTGACTTTGACAGCTTTTCAAACAGAAAGGGCAGGACTTCCTGGGAAGCGCAGTGACACGGAGCACGTGGAGGACGTGACCCAGGGTGCAGTAAGCCGGTCACGGGAGGACACACCCCACTGCTGTGAGGAATCGAAAGTAATCCAAGTGCTAGACGCAGAGTGGAGTGGCCGCCGCCAGGGGCTGCAGTGGGGGCGGGCAGACAGGGGCGTGATGCTTAATGGGTGTCAGAGTCCGATCATGCAGATTTCCATTACGTGATTCTAGACATGCGCTCTACACCACGGCACCTCTCGTTAGCAATACTGCATCGCCCTGGCTGGTGTGGCTCAGTGGATGGAGCCCCGGCCTGTGAACCAAAGGGTTGCCGGTTCAATTCCCAGTCAAAGCACATACCTGGGTTGTGGGCCGGGTCCCCAGTAGGGGGCGCTCAAGAGGCAACCACATAGTGATGTAGTGATGTTTCTCTCCCTCTCTTTCTCTCTCCCTTCCCCTCTCTACAAATAAATAAATAAAATATTTAAAAAAATAAAACAATGCTGCATGGTACCCCTGGGTAGGTCTGGGAAGAGGGGGAAGGGCTGCCTTTCACCCATATTTTAAAATGTGTCAGGGTCCCTCCAGAGGACAAACTCCGTGCTCAAGTTTACCCTTCAAGTGAAAGGGCTGTGACCATCACTATGGATACGGAGAGACCCGCCTCCTGGGAGCAACTGGAACTAAACTCTCCCGGGTGGGTGTTATCAGCACTGTCGTCTGAAACTCAGCAGGCGGAGGGAAGAGTGGCAGCTGCAAATATAGTACGTGCTGCCCCCCCACCCCCATGGCTGTGCAGACAAAAAAAAAAAAGTATGGACAGATTTCTGGGAAACAGCATGTAGCAACCGTTTGGGTCTCAATAATTGTAGCCTGCACGAATGCGGCTCAGAGCAGGGTTTGGGGGGAGGTGGGCAGGGACAGGAGAGTAGCAAAAAGGGTCCCTGCGCCCCTTTCCCGCACCTTCCTCTGTGGGGACTTAACTGGTAAGAGACATGCTTAGCGAAGGGGACCCCGGCGATGCTTTCTTGTCCCTGTCATGGTGACAGGACAGTGGCTGTCCAATCCCCAGCCACTCAGTGATGCAGGCTCTGCGGGCTCCCCCATTTGGCAAAAGGAAGTTGCTATTTAGAGAATTTAAAATATGACACCCACAGGGACCCGGCCAGTAAGTAGCCAAACCAGAACCTGAACCTGTGGAGTGCGCGTGCCCAGGGCCCTCCTGGTGCCTTGAAACACCTGGGGAGGAGAACATTGCACTTAGTTAACTGGTCTCTGTGCCAGGAACACACGGAGAATTTTATGTATATATATATAGCACCTTAATTAATCCTTAGAAATCCCGTAGATACATAGTGCATTAATTTGCTAAAACTGCTGCAACAAAGTAGCACAGACTTGGTGACTTATCAACAGAAAGTTACTTTTTCACAGTTGCAAGGGCTGCAAGTCCCAGATTCCTGCCGAGGCCTCTCACCATGGCTGTCCTCACCCTGTGTCCTCAGGTGGCCATCCCTCTGTCCTTGTCTGTGTTCCCATGTCCTCTTTTTTTATAAGGACACCAGTCAGATTGGGGTAGGGCCTGCCCATACGGCCTCCTTTTACCTTAACCACCTCTTGATTCCATTTTTGTTTTATTTTGACCTGTCGTGAATCCATTTAAAAAAAAAAAAAAAAAAAACCAGACGGGCACAATTTCCAGATACTACACCTATGAGTAACCCATCTGTTCAAATCAACTTAGATGTTTTCTTTTTTCCTCTATTTTTGGCAAACTCTCCGCATTTATTGAAATTAACTTATTTCCACCCACCACCCTGCCTTCTCCCCACGGCAGCCATCAGCTCACTCTCTATATTCACGGGTTGTTTCGGTTCGTCTTTTGCTTATTTACTTGTTCTGGGTTTTTTTTTTTTTTTTTTAGATTCCACATAAAAATGACTTATTTCCCTTAGCGTAATGCCTTCTGGGACGATCTGCCTTGTCGCAAATGCCACCACTTTGTCCTTTTCACGGCCGAGTAATATTCCACACCTTCTTTACCCACCCACGGGCACTTGGGCCGCTTCCACGTCTCGGCGACTGTAAGTAATGCTGCTGGGAGCGAGGGGGTGCAGATGTCTTTCCAAATGAGTGTTTTTGTTTTCTTTGGATATATTCCCAGAAGCGGGATGGCTGGATCATCAGGCGGTTCCACTTATAATTTTTTGAGGTAACTCCGTACGGCTTTCCACAGCGGCTGCCCCAGTCTGCACTCCCACCAACAGCGCGCGAGGGTCCCTTTTCTTCGCACCCTCGCCAGCACTTGCTGTCTGTTGATTTATGGACGGTGGCCATGCTGACAGGTGTGTGGGTGATACCTCAGTGCGGTGTTAATTTGCATTCTTCTGTTAATTAGTGGTGCTGAGCATCTTTTCACACGTCTGCTGGTCATCTCTGTCTTCTTGGGAGAAGTGTCCATTATTAATCACCTCCTTAGAGGACCCCACCCTCCAAATACAGTCACGTTCTAAGGTACCGGGGTTGGGAATTGAACATGTACATTGGGGGAAGGTCATCATGCAGCTACACTCTGACTTGTAGCTCCGTTTTCCTTGGGAGGAAATCAAGCTTGAAATGACCAAGAAGCACTTCCAAAGCCGGACGGTAGCAGGAACAGGCAGAGCTTGGGTTTGGGTCCGGTTCTGTGGATCAAACCCTTTGTTACGCATCGCGAGTGCACGCGCACGCGCGCACGCGTGTACTCTCCCTGCGTCTGCTCAAACGCCCGCCGAGTCCTTGCGCCCAAGATCCATTCCTTCACTCTCCAAAGGAGGACCCTGTTTCTGCTCATCAACGAGGCCGCTAGAGGGGGCTCGTGAAAGCTTTGCTCTGGGTGAGTCCCTCCCTCGGTGTCTGGGAAGGTTCCCGTTTGGAGCAGCTCAGGTGCTTCCCGGCATCTCAGCCTTTCCCAGGTGAGCGCTCCTCTTGCCATGGTGCAGGGAGAGAGGCGGCTGCCACGGCTGGACTTTGGCTCTGCCACTGGGCATGTTCAGAGCAGCCGCAGCCCTGAGCCAGGAGGCGCTGGTGGCTGGTCTGGCTCAGGCCGGCCGGGGCAGGGCAGTGGGAGGCTGGCGGGCACAGGGCAGGCCAGCCTGCCCACGGGGACGTGGCCAGTGGCTCGTCTCACCACGTTAACCGCCTCCTGTTGTCACGGGTCCCATTGAGCGCCTCTGAGACCCACGGGCTCCCCTGACCAGGCTGAGGCACGGCAACCCAGGCGTGTGACGAGGGTCGTGGGCGTAGGCTCATCGGGTGAGGTTGGTTTGCCGACAGGTGAGCCTGGGTTCCCCCGCAGCTGGAGGCCTCTCTCCCCGCCTGTCCCCACACCCCTGGCCCTGAGGCGCCAATCAGCTTCCCTCGGACAGTCATTCCACCAGGAAGTCTCTACTGAGCACCGGCTAGGTGCAGACAGCAAAGCCACCTGCAGGACACAGACATACCGGCCACCTCGTTACCCTAAGGTCAAGCGCCTCTAGAGTAGGACCAGGGAGATTCTGAATTTTTTTTTTTACCACTAACCATCTGCAAGAAGAGCTACTTCTCATGTACAATTCCCTAAAAATTAAAAAGAATATGAGAGCAAGGTAAGAGTCCATGGAGAAGGAGAAGTGGAGAGGGAGAGAGAGAGAGATTTATCTTAAAGAGGCGGAGCACTAGGTTACGGGGGCTTGCAAGAACTTGCAGGGCAGGAGAGCAGGCTGGTTACCCAGGGAACAGGGGAGGCTGCAGGTCAGGGCCCGAGGTGGTCTGCAGGCAGCATTCCCGGAATCTCCCCTCCCTCGGTAGAGGTCTGTCTTTTTGTTCCTACGGCCACCGACTGATGAGATGAGCCCCACCCGCATAGCGGAGCGAAATCTGCTTTCCTCCAATCCACTGATTTAAACGTTAGTCCCACACAGACAGGGATACACAGAAAACCCCCTACAACATCTAGTTGGACTGAACGCTTGGCGCAGCCGAGCTGCCCCCTGAAATTGGCTGTGACAGGCTGTACGTGGAAGGGACTGGGAGCAGAATCGGTCAGCGGACATTTTCGGTTTCCTCTCCTTCTCTTCCTCCTTTCCCCAACTTTCCACCTGGAATGCTTGCTACAGACATGAACCACGAGGCTGAGACCATCCATGGAGGCACAGAAGGAGCCCCCACACCAGAGGGTCCTGGGATGAGTTGCCATAGCAACCCAGGGCTGTTCACCCCCGAGTTCAAGTACAGGGGAAGGAATCACACTCCTCTTGCACACGAGTCCCCGTGAGGTTCGGTTTCCGGCATGCCCCGCCAGGCTGAGCTCAAGGGAACACGGTACACACTCCTCTGAATTACTCCTGCCAGTCACAGTAAGAATGGCCCCAGGACATAACAGTCAGTTAAATTAGGAGGGACAGCAGCTCATCTGTCTTATTAGACCTATTGACTCGATGCTGATTTCTCGATGCAACAAATGAGTGAGGTCCACAGGCCATTGCCTGCAGGCCATGGGGGTCCTCTGGACATGGCGCCGTCCCTGCACAGAGAACCCTGGTGGCCCGTGCGCCTGGTGTATTCTGGGCCATGCACACGTGTCCTCCTCACAAGCAGGGGTGATACCCGTCTCTGGCTGCACCTGCCAGCGGGCATCGCGTCATCGCTGTGTCCCGTGTCCAGTTCCAAGTCCCTTCAGCAGGCCCTGACTTGTGTCTGGTCCCCACCTGGGCTCCCCTCCCCCATCTTGGGCAGGAGGGTCAGGGAGCGGAAGTCACTGGTTCAGCTGCTGAGCTGCAGTGAGGAATGCACAAGGGACGACCCCCTCTCAGTCTCATGTCCCCTTGAAAAGCAAAGTCCCCAAGTCACAGGAGTCCGCATGGCCACAGACCACGTGTTTAAGGAGGCATGTGGCCCGGGGAGGGGGGACACAGATGTCCCACAGGCACGGTGGGTGAAGAAGACACACTCTGTGCTCCCAGAACGCACGCTTCACCCCATTTCACCAGACTTCGAGAGGAAGATCATCTCTGCCCAGGTGGTGGCCCAGCAGGGGCCTTCCAGGTGGACTCTGCCCGTCACTGCCGTTACAGCCCGGGTCACCCGGGGACGTAAACAGCAGGCGCACTCCGCACCGCCTTCCCACGGAGGGTGGGGCAGCTGCCTCTTCCCCTGGACGGACGCCTGGCCCTGCCTTCCTGCCCTGACAGACCTGCTGTTTAATTAGGAGGTGGGAAGTGACAAGAGCCCCTCTGCCAGCCCTTCAGGGAGTCCCGGTCTCCCAAGCGTGGCTGGGCCGCGGTCACGGCCACTGAGCAGATGGGCCCTGCGGGGAGCAGACGGCCTGCCCCGCTGCCCCCGGCCCGCACGCCTCCAGCGCCCGTCTACCACTCGCCTCCTTCGCTCCTCGTTCTTCCCCTCAGGACGAAATTATTCTCGGATGACAGGGGATGGCAGAAGAGGGCTGGCTCACCTGAGATGTGTCCATCTGCAAAGCAACAGGACGCGTCCCTAAACCGGACAACTGAACTGGGAATTTAGGAGACGTTTGGCTGTGAGTGGACATTCTCCAGACCTAAGGCGTGAAATACCGCCGTGACCCGCTGTCTCCACACAGGCCGGGTCATCTGCTCGGAAACCGGACGCACTCGGGTGTCAGCAAAGCCGGGTGTTTTGTTCTCCTCATTGCAAACAGTTTCACCACCTGGCCCCCCAGGGAGACCCGGCACTTCCCAAACACACGCCTTCCCTCCTCCAGCCCTGCAACATGCGTGTCGCTGGCGGGAGACTCCAGTGTTCTCCGAAGACACCCATGGTGAGTGGTTTACTTGCCCCAAGTCAGAAGCCCCAGGAGCAGAGCTGGGGACGCTGGGGGCCACGGGGTCATGGCCTTGGGAGGCCAGGAAGGGTCAGGAGAGAGGAGTTGCTCCCCTGGTTCTGTGGCAGGCCAGTGCCCAAGGCCACGGTGAAGTCTGGGCTGGAAGGTCAACTGGCCACAAACTCCGAGGCGCCTGGTGCACCTTGCTGTGATGCTCAGGAGTTCTCAATAATTCCTTCGTCGGCAGCAGAGGGTGGTTAGCACAGGCACTTGGCAGGCAAGGCACCTGGATGGACAAATGACCTCCCGCCCTCCCCTAAGGGAGCGCCCTGAGGTGCCGCATGGTCTGGAAGCTCCGCAGGGCCCGAGGCAGGGTACCCTGTGTGGCCCCATGCACCCCGGGCTCAGTGCCACCCTCAACATGCAGCCAGGGTTGAATATCAGGGAGCATGGACTCGTGGCTGCATC